>RJWM01018742.1:0-40353 GCA_004363535.1 Dasyprocta punctata
TTGTGACCCATCTATATTTCAATTCTCTTTCATATAATAGAGAATAATAGGGCAATGTATCTTAGGGAGACTAAACTTTGATATTTGTTATGAGTTTTGAAAGCTCATATAAACCATACAAATGGGATATTTCATCTTTATTATTTTTTCTGAACACTCCATGCATATTTGGACTTCTCTTATCTTTGATCAAATGTCTTTCCTTTATTGGAATGCTTTCAACATGTTCTTTTCTTTTTCCTCCCCTAAAGGTCCAATTTAAATCCCATTACTTCTTTGAGGCTTTTTTCTGCCATAGAAGGAGTCATTTATTTCTTCCACCTCTAATCTCCCTCAGCACTTATGAGGTATTTGGTGACTGGCATTTATTGACTTGTATGATTATTTTAACGTGCATTTCAAAAGCATGGTATTTTGATGTTGAAAGGGGAATTAAAGTTCATTTGGTCCACCAGATTTCAGAGATTGAGCTTTCTTCTGAATCATTTCAACCCAGTTGTCAAATAAATTTTGCTTGAACAGGTCTTCTGACAGATGGGTTGGTATCTTTTGATTAAGTTTATTTTACTTCTTGATATCTCTAAGGGAAAGTTCTTCTCTTAAGTGGAGAATAAATGTGTCAAATTACATTCATACCTAGCAACTATTTTCTGATCCACTTTATAATTGTGTTCCTTTTTCTTGGCAATGTAACCTTTCAAGCTTTCATGTACTTTAGTCATACTGATTATTATTTCTTAAGCTATTCCAAAGTATATACCTTAAAATGTAATATTGAGAAATACATGAATTTTTCAACTATAACCAAATGACTGGCTTTTATTTTAAATGTCATGACTTTGACATTGTAGCTTGAAGCACCATTACATTTTTAGTAGTCATACCAAATTGAGTTTACTTTCTATTAAATCCTCATGACTTTTTTAAAGGTGATTCTATTGTCATATACACTTATCACAGATCACTTTCTATATATAATTTATGGGATTCTGAATATTTTTGCTATTTCTGTTGGTAGGCAGTAGATAACAAATGAGTAAACTAAAAGAGAAAAAAGCAATTTCCTTTTTTGAAGCTTAATTTAGGCTTTTTTTTTTTGGTACTACAAGACAAATACGTGCTCATTAAACTTTGAAGAAAGATATAATGATAATGATTTGTTTATATAGTTTTCATTCATATGTATGTCATGGTCAGATTTGCATATCAGTTGTCAAAATGAACAAAATAGTAAGCAAAATAATGACCTGTTTAAGATCTTTTTTGCATATATGTACAAATACATTTGACATAAATATAATACACCCTATTACTCTACAAGAATTATATAGACACAGATTTTTAAATTTTTCATTACATAAATAGGAAGAAGAACAAATCCATTTGAAACTCTAGTAGGGACTGAAAAATTCCTTCATATTATAGATCTTCAATCTTTCATGTTTATAGACAAGAAATATGATTATCTTAAAATAGTAGAATTAACTGAATATATGTTTGAAATTTGTCCTTTCTAATATCACATTTAGTTATCTGATGATAAATAGTAGTGAGAGATATCTTATTTGTCATGTGTTCTTGTCAGTCCTTAGCTTTATACTTTTTCTTCTTTAAAATCAGAAAAGGGCAAAAATGGTTTAAAAACAAAAATACTCCTTACAATATGTAAATGTAAACCAACTAAATGTATTTATTTTCTACTGGAAAATCATTCTTTCCTTCTTTCTTGGTAGAGATCTAGTTTACATAAGGTAAGCAAAAAACAATGGTTGTTTTGCTTGTATTTTCCCAAAATTCTTTATCCTTCTCAGAACATAAGGATTAAAGAGCATTTTGAAAAATAAACAATGTAGTCTTCTGCATCTTAAGAAAAAAGTGGAAAAATGTACCATTTCAAAGTGCTACAGCAAAGAACAAAATCTTTCCCAGTGTGAAGAGGAAAGGATTCATGATACCATATGCCTCACAAAGCCACACATAGCAACTTGTCTACTAAAGAAATATTGCTTCAGCTATGATTAGCAAGATGTGCAATCAGAAAGCATAGAGTCCAGAAATCTTCACTAGATCTGCCATTCCAGAATTGTACCTCTGTTACAATCTCCAGCAGGACAAGCAAGCTTTCCCTTTTGGTGTTCATTTTAGGAACCTCCAAAGTGAGTCACCCTCTCAGGAATCTAGTTAGATAATGAATTTTAATCATTATCAGACAATAACAGTAGCAATCAAATCTCTTTAATCTGAACAACACACACAAAAACACAAAACACACACTAGAATGTGGTTGGAGAGGAAATTAAGCAAGATTATCTTCATTATCCATCACATTGAACATTTGTCTTCAAACTTCCATGTCAACTGATAGTGAAAATAAGCTTGTCTATTCAGAAGTGTCCAATATTTTAAATTTGGTTGATTATAAATACTAAATGTTCACTACTCCCATAATAATTTATTTCCAGTTCACCCTTCCTGGTTTTCTTCTCTCTAGTGAGAAAGAAAGGGAGCGTTCTAGAAGGAGCACCATTCTAGACAATAAAGGGAGGAGAGGAAGCAAGCAGGAAATTAGAAGATCAAGTTAGGGAAATAATGGAGGAGTAGAATAGGTAGCACCTTATCATAGGAAAAAATTGGTTTTACTTCAATTTAAGATGAAATCCTCAGTGTTTTGAGTGAAGAAAATGGAGATCACTGAACTTACATGTTCAGAGCAGACTGAAGGTAATAAATCAAGGGCAAAGCAAGGTACCTATTTTGCAGACTATTCTAGGAATCTGGGAGGAAGGTGTGGGAGGTTATATCAGGCTAGTCTCAGTGGAAGTGGTAAGAAATGGTTGGATTCTTGGTATACTGTTAAGTTAAGGGCAATGGAATTTGCTGATAAACTGTTAAGAGAAAGCGAAATGATTCCAGAGTTATCAAGCATCTGGAGGATTTTGTTATTAATTGAGTTAATGATAATATTTTAAAATAGTGATTTCTGATGGTAGGCATACCGAGAGCTCAATTTTGAATCGATCATTCAGTCGAGCGGAGATGTGTCAAGGGCAATTTGTCACATGGTGCTGACAGGTAAGATTGGAGGAGACTGAGGTTAAATTCCAGACTTATCCATATGGAACGCACTGATGATGATGAGAATAACCACTTCATTGGGCCATTTGGGAATGAAATGCTGACTGCATTGAGTTGAATAAAGAACAGGAAGTCAGTAGTGAGATAGATAACTGTTAATTATTCTGTTAAGTGAATAAATTAATATATCAGCAATTGGAGGAGAACATGATATGAGATACTTTGTTTTCATTTTGATTCTATGGTAGGAAACCTAGAATTGCTATGTGTCAATGAAAATATTCAGTAGAAGTGGAGCTATATGATTGGAGATAATCAGTGAAACAAAAAACCTTGATGCATGGGATAGGGGACAGTTTTCTAGTAGAAGTATTATCCTTGACTAGAAGAATAGGTAGATCCATAGAGTTCCACTGGAATTTGGTATGCCAGTAGAGGCACAGATTACTGGTAAAATGGTGCTGTGAAACTCTTCTTTTGATTGCTTCAATGTGTTCAGTTAAATAGGAAGCAAGAGTCTCAGCCGAATCCAAGTATGGGGAAGGAAGAATAGAGCATGTTGTAAGAAAGGAAATTTGAATGTATAAAATAGTCATCTAGATTGGAAAAATAGTTGACTATGAGTGCATAACAAAATTGCGAGGCAGTACTAGTAAGTATAAAATTAAAATAGTCAAGAGGTTTGTGGTAAGTGTTTCTTCTATGCTCATGTACTTATGGATATATGTAAAATAGGCAGAATTTGGTTAAATTGGAGTTATTGTCTTACCTGTGACTATGATGAAATAAGTGAAAGGGAGTAGAGCTGTGGGTATTAGGATTGTAAGCACGATGATAACTGCATTAAGTGACAATGGCATCTAAGCCAGGTAAGCAGCAAAGATGGTACTAGGGAGTAAAGGACAGTGAAAAATAATAGAATAAGTGGACTGTGGGACCTGCTGGTGTCTATCATTTTTTTGAATTCTGTATTATCAAGGGTGACCACAGGGCTCAGAGGTGGTAAACAGAATGGAAAACTTCAAATTAGAATTTTAGAGATTAAAAAAGGTAAGACTAAGGGACTAGTTTAAGAGCGAGGGATGAATGAGATTGCGATACAAGAGAAGCTCTTTCTAGGAGAAGAGAACCTGGAAGTAAGAGGGCCAAGGTCCTAGGAAAGTTCTCAAGGTGATGGGAAAATGAAACAAGGTGATGATAGGCATAGCACTGGTGAGAATGGCAATGAATCAAGAGCTTCTGAATTTTCTGGTACCTGAGAAATACCAAGTAGCTGCTAATCGGTGGCCACATGAATGGTCAATTCTGATGATTTGAGTTTCCAAACTTGAGATGTTTAAGGAAAACAGAGAGAAAATAGACGGAAAGCGGCAATTAACAGCAATTAAATGCCTACTTCACCTCCTTGTCTCGGTTTATGGTAGATATGGAAGGGAAAATAGCCATCAATAGACAGGGTTGCATGGAAAGTATTAAGCAGAGAGTAAGGCATGTGTATAACTCCAGCACTCAGGAGGCTGAGGCTGGAGGGTCATCCCAAGTTCAAGCCAGTCTGGGATACACAGTTAATTCCAGACTGAACTAAACTACATGGCAAGATCATGTCCCAAAAATTCCCCAAGAAACAGTAAGAACCCAAATACAACAATAAAAACCCAAATAAACTAAACAAAACAAAAAACTATAAGAAATCTTTATTAGGCATAGTTGGAAGTAAAGAGAATATTTAAGTGAAAGAATTTCAGGATAATAGAAGGTTTTACTGTAAGATTCACCTTGATTAACTGAGCCATTGAGGTAAAGATGTATCTAATTCCATGTCCTTTACAAATCTTTACACATTATGTGTTCTCAATGAATGCTAGGTAATTAAATTCAAATAGTATAATTCCCAGCAGAATTTCAAAGGTCTTACGCGAAGCTAAAAGGAAACAGTATTAATGTAGTAATGAATATCCCTCATTCAGATACAAAACAAGACAGAACAAACCAAACAATAATCATAGGTTTTTATCTTCCATATTTGTTTTTATCTTTTTATGTCTTCCAAATGTTCCTGTATATCTCAACTCATCTAAAAGGTTGTATTGATGCTTATGCCACATTGAAAATATAAATATATATCCAAAACTTAGAGAATGTCTTGGGGCAAAATAAGTGAAAGAAAGGACACGGAGAGTCACTGAATAAAATATACGGGTGGTAATTCGATGTACAGAAAGATTCAATAATGTATAACTATTGGAAAATACAAATTGATATTAATATTTCTCTTAGACCTGATCAAGCAATTGCCATATGATTCAGCAGTTAACCTACTGGGTATTTATTGCAGAGAAATGGGGACTTGTATTAATGCAAAAATCTATACACGAATGCTCATAGCAGGTTTTTTTAATAATAGATTTAAATTAAATTCAAACAGATATCCTTTAAGGGGTGAATCCTTCAATCCTGCTTCAACATTTACAACCTGGAATATTACTCACCAATAAAAAAGAAAGGACTACTGATATGGACAACTTAGAAGAATCTCAAAGCAGTTACAGTAACTAGAATTAAATTAATTCTGAAAAAAGCTTATATTCTATGTTTTTACTCATTTAACATACTTATAATGACAAAATTATAGAGATAGAAAAGCAAATATGTGGATACATGTATTAGGGACAGATATGGTTCTAAAAGAACAGCATAAGAGATCCCTGTAGTAATTGGAAAGGGTGATTTCTTTCCTGCCCGTAGTTAAGGTCCATGGACTGCACCCCATACAAAAGACAGGTCGACAAGAAAAAAGCATAACTAATTTATCTGATCATAGTTTTAGAAGACATTAGGACCTTCAGATGGAAAAACTGAAGGCCCAGTATGAACTATCCACTCTCAAGCTTAGGCTAACAATGTGATGGGGAGGAAGCATGTGATCTAACAGACTAATTGGGAAAACAACAAATCTGTTCTGATTCTTGTCGGCTTCTCTGAGAAGTGTTCTTTCCTCTCAGGCATGAGGCAGGACTGGTTCTGAAATGAGGGTCTCAGAATTCACTGTCAGACAAAGTAGCTCAGAGAGTTCCTTTTTTGGCTAGATTATACACAAAGGAACTGGGGTAAGATTGTGGTAGTTTGTAGGTTTTATGGCTGACTTTAGAAGAATAGGTCTCTGGTTCCTAAGATCCTTCTTATAAATGTGTAAGAGGAACTCTGGTTTTGCTGGTTTGTCTTAGAAGAAAAGGACGGTGAGGAGCAACAGGACAGAAGAATGTCAGAAAGAAACTTTGCCTCCGTGTCACTTCTAAGGAATTTACTTTCTGACCCCTCAAAATGCATTGTGTGTTTTGACTGTTGTGGTAGATACACAAATCCAAGCCCACAGCAAAACTGCAAAGACACGTACACACAAAAAGGAGTATATGTGAAATGAGCAATCTAAGAATGGACTACAGTTTCAGTGTCAACATACTGGTAGTAATATTACCGGTAGTAATATTCTACTAGAATACAATATCACAAGATCTTACCACCAGAAAAAGGGGCCAAAATGCACTGAGATCTTTCTACATTCTTTCTTACAGTTGAAAGGGTAATTCCTCAAAATAAATTAACTATAAGAAAAAGTTAAACAGGGAAAATATTCCTATGAGATATCTTTGTGAGCAAAAAGAAATTTGTGAGTCAAGATATAGTCCAATGCGTTTTATAGGCAGTGGTATTTAAATACACAGTTTTTGATAGTATTTTATGTATTGATAAAGTTAGTAGACATATTAAGTGGTTTTTTGAAAATTAGAAATAGATTTAACTTGTTGGCATATAATTTGCACAATTTAGCATATTTCTCTGATAGGAAGACACGTTGTAAATTCATATGTAAGAAACATTCTTTCACTCAAAAATTACAAATGTAAGTCCAAGTTTTGAAATATGTTGGCTGAATTAAGCAATCCATACCATTTTACAGGCAATGATAAACTTTTAATGTCTCAAATGAAAGTCTTAAATATTGGAAAGAGCTTATAATAGTACCAAGAACATTTACATAGATTTCAAAAACTTATAGTGTATTACGGGAGACTGTCGAATGTGTGTTCACATCCAGATATTATTACAAAACAAAGAGTAACCTCAACCATTAGGCCTTAATCTTTGGTGGCTGACAGCTAGCATCTTGTAGTCAATTATTTTATTATGCACGTCACTTGTAGGAAATGTTGAGAGTATTTTACAAAGGTTTTGTGATTCTTCTGAAAGACAAGAGAAGGAGAAAAGAACATATATAGTTATCCTTAAACATCAGTATTATGAGAGTCTAACATGCAGAAACGGGAGGTTCATATGAGACATAAAGTAATTTGATTCACTTACTCCTGAAAAATTAGCACTGAACAAGAATTGAAAAATAGTATTCTGGCTACATGTAGCACAGTTTACTTAAAATTAGCTTGCAAGAAATGGGATCAAAAATCATAGGATGCGGGAGTTTGGCTCAGTGCCTTAAGCGCCTGCCCTGGCAGGCGCAAGGTTGTGAGTTCAATCCCCAGTGCCGCAAAAAAAAAAAAAAAAAAAAAAAAAAAAAATCTTAGGATGGCAAGTGAATTAGATATTGAGAAAAGAAATTATTGGTAATCATAAGTAATATAAGGTAGAAATTTTATTAATGAAAACAAGGGTATCTGAGGATGATCCTACTAATTAAAGCATAAAAGATCACATTTTTTGTAACAAAGATATGTTTGAAGATCAAATAATTTTGATTAGGATCTTCTTAATGACTGGAGGTAACCAAATTCAGCAGCAAAGGTAATACTTATAAAAGTAATCAAATAAAATACGCAGTTAAGTTTGCAAGGAGAAGTCTGAATGTTTCTAAAATAATCATATATTAATCTTAGCAGATGACATTGAAAAAAAATTGATCATGCATAATATGTACTTTTATCAATTAATCTTAAGAAAAAGAGATAATCAAGAGAAAATAGTTTTCTAATGAATGACTGGAGGCATACATTTTCTGATAACTTGCAAATGATTAAGATAGCACAGTGGTATAAAATTTATGTCTCTCAAAGAAAATTAAGAGGAAAATGTAAAATATTAACGCACATTGAAGACCACGTGGGAATAGTTATCACATAAAAGGTACTGTAAGAAATACAAGGAAGGTTTCAAAATTTAGATACATTAAGTGGCTTTCAAAAGACAACAGTGTCACATAGAACCATTTCTACCTCTTGCTAGGTGTTTGGCAATGTATTCAAACTTGCAGTGTTCAGTTTTCTTTTCTGTAAAGTGGAGATTCAGACCATACCTACTCCTGCATATGGGATGTTTAAATGAATTCACCTATAGAAAGCATTTTGAGTAATTTTAGGTATTTAGGGAAAATTCCATAAATGTTGAATGTCATCATTAGTGTTGCTTTTCTAAAGTATTACTTCATAGCTGAGCAGAATCGAACACGCTGAGGATTAATTCTGCTTTCTATATTATGGATGTCTGAATTCATTTAGCAACTATTAGTGGTTTACCTCCATTGTCTGAGACTGTACTAAATGCTGGGATAACAACAAAGAACGGGACAGAAGCTTATTCTCTTCAGGGCAGGCTGGCTGGGCACATGAGCAATGAAATGAGTTGAAATGGGGGAAAAAAAAATGCCCAGGAGAGTCAAGTGTGGATAAAATGTGCTTTTCAGAACCAGATCTTTTCAAGCAGTAATTTTAGAGATTTGGCCCAGGATTTGTAGAGCTAAGAAAGCTTTCATTAAGAGGTTAGTAGTCTTAGTTACTGTTCTTTTCTTAATCCCATTAAGTCGAAGAGAACATAATTTGAAAACCGGCTGAAAGATAATGAATTGCATTGCGATAGAAATTATGATAAGAAGACAAGACGCTGTGGCAGACTCTAACAGGAGCTGAGAACATGTTCTGGGAAGAACGAATACAGTATAGAAAATCTCAGAGAAAGCACAAAGAGAGGATCTTGAAATTAATTATTATTGCAATAAATATTTTGCCGACCTATAACAAGAATCGCTCAAATATAACCTTTTAAATCAATGATCTATTAGGAAATGGAAAGATTGATAGCTAATAAGATTAAGGGATTTAAATAGATAAGGACTAGGAAGATAAAAGCCACTCAGGCTTCCCTTGAAAAAACAAAACAAAACAAAAAAAGTTTAAGAAAGATTAAAAAAAAATGAAATGAAAATCTGGTTTTAGGAATACTATGATTTATCCTAATATATTTCTCCATCAGCTCCATCAGTATTAGTGAAATGTGTTTTCTTTCTTTACCACTCTTACTTCCTCTTATATACAAGAAGTAGTAAAATTTCATTGACAATATAATTGAAATATCTTTCTGGATAGGGAAGTGTCAGAAGTAGTCACAGTCTGAATAAGTGACAGAGAAAAGATGACTCAACTTATGGAAATCAAAACATGAAAGTCTTAGAAATAAGTACAGTAGCAGTTGAAAAGTATGCATGTCCCATTTTAAAGAAAATCCTTTACCTTCACCGGGACTGCCAGTAAACACCACATTTACTTCAGAGCAGAACATAGCTTTCTCTATTCCTTTTCTTCCACTCCACCTTATAAAGAACTATATTAGGAGACCTCAAAATCACCTGAAAAGTAATCTCACCGTTTAAAAATATGTACCTGATTTATACTCTGTGTAGAACTCACTTTTCAAAAAAATAAAATAAATAAAACCGGCAACAAACTAAATATTATGTGTCAAACGTAGAAGCACTTAAGACATTATTAAAGTCCTTTTGTCGACCTTTAACCTCCTGGTGTTTGTGTAATAATTTATTCATTAAACCATTAACTCCCTTTCCAGCAGGATTTGCCTATGAATTTTTAACTGGGGCCAATCCTCCAGATGTCTTCCTCCTTTTACTGACTTCTCAGCCTCGCTTTGACCCACTGCTCACTCCTTGCTTCCCATTACCGCTCGCTGGTTAGCGTCTGAGAGGCCAGTGGGTGTAGCTCCCCACCTGAATCAGGTCTCATTCTAAAACTATTTTCTTCGCACAAATTTGGCTCTTTTAAAGAACCATAAAAATACTTCCACCTTCGTATGTGTTACATTGTAGATTCATGTTTTCTCATTATTTTTTCCCTCCACTGTAATTACTATAGTTTTTTTTTTTCTGGTTTTGAAATGAAATAAAATGCTCTTATAACACCCATTTATAATTCAATTTCTTTTTATGTTCAAATTCTGCAAATAGCTCCCAAACATGCGCATTTCTTTCTGTAACCTCTAAAAGAAGATCTGAGGAAGAGCTAGGAAATCAAAGACCAATTATCTGACTCTTGGTCAGTTTATCTGCCCTCTGTGGTAGCTATTACATTTGTAGACAAATTTTGTGATCTGCCTTCAAGTGGTGAGTGTAGAGTTTAGCACACTTTATGCTTTCTTTGTAATGTTTGTGATTTTTGCTATTTTTTTTAACTTACTGTGTTTATGTGAAAGTACTTCTCATTTCGATAATATGAAAACTTTTAGCTGTAACTCATCCCTTACAATCCTGCAAAAAGAATATTTAAAACACTGGTAAATATTTTTAAAAACCAAGTGTGTGTGTGTGTGTGTGTGTGTGTGTGTGTGTAGAAAGAAAGAGTTTAATCTAGGTGTTAACCCTGGCATTCTAGAAAAGTTCCCATTTTAGTACTTTAATTTTTATTAAATCGCTTCCCTTTGCATGTATTCTCCATTTAATGAAGTAGAGTATTTTGTGTTATTTCTAGATGTTTGAGTTGTTGCTAGATTTCTCCCTGCAGTGACTACATTTCATCAACAAATAAAGCCATCACAGATAAATGAAATCATTTTGCTTTAGTAGATGTGCTTTGGAATCCTTCCTTATTTTAAAGCTGTTACCAGAAAAGAAATAATAATATAAGTAGAGGAAATCAAAGTATGTGGGAGATTCCTGGTGTTTAAAAAATAGATTTATTTTACTTCAGTGTTATCCCCTAAATTCCACATATTTTTGCTCCAGAAAATAAAGGAAGTGAATGATCTTACTGCTTTATGGACGTTCTGCTTAAAGTCTGCAGAAAACAATAGAATGAACTTCTAAACAACGTAGTAGAAGATAGATACGGCTATTTGTTTTTTGTCCTCTGAAAAATGGCTAGTGACAACACAGATGTTAAACACGAAATATTACAAGGATTAATTCATAGTGCTCTAGTTTGCATCCAAGGTCATGTACAGTGCAAACAATAAGTTACAGCCAGGCAGTCTGTAGCAGCAATTAAGGACCACCTAGAGTTGGGGTGAAGCTGAAGGTGGCTCTGGCCCCAGGAGGTCTGCAGTTACTTCAGTGTACCTCCTTAGAATGTCTTATTGTTCATATAAATTAAACAAAAGTGAATTTTCTCCCCTTTAGGGAACAAACAATCCATGCATCAGATCCTGCAGCCTAAGCATTTCCTCCTTTGTAGCTGCAACTGAATCTCCACTAAACAGCAATTAGTATTTTAATAGTATTAATAACATTCGTGATCTTAACAATCCGAAGCCTTCTGCTTTTTATTGATGTGTTTTGTCGCAATTTTACCTAATACTGTGCCCAGGGTAGCAAAATACAACCGATTAGAGCATTTGCCAGACAGTAAGGAAACTGGATAGCTACAATGTTGCTTAACCAAATATGAAAACGGTTGTATGAAATAATATTTCCAGACGAGACTAAGGGATATCCTAGAATTACCAGTTTTGCCTTCCCTAACCCTTACTATTGTCCTTCAAGAATAAGGCGAACTGATAAATGTTCTGTAACTACTGTTAAGATCAGAAGAATCAATGCCAGCAGCTCGTGTTAAATCCCTTAAAGCTTCGACACAATGCTGTTTACAGAAGGCATTAGAGTGCAGAAAAGGGTTAGTTTTAGTTTAATTCCAGGTTGCATTGTTTGTCTGGGAAGTTTTCTTTAGCTTGCTAATCTTCCCCGGATTCTCTGATTATGTATTTTCACAACACCTGGCATTTTTCTTTCAGTTAACTCAGTATACCTGTTTGTCTAGTGTTAAAAAAACCACAAACCCTGAGTGCTTACTGTGCGCTGGGTGTGATTCCTCTCTTCCACTCATGGTAACTGCATGGTGAGGTCTGTTACTATCATTTTTGTTACACATTCTGAAACTTTGAAATAGGACTTGTTCAAGTAAAAATTAGTAAATGACTGTAAGGAGTCAAAATTTGTTCCCCCTGCCTTTCCATATTTGGCATGACAGCACTTTCTTTGTGTTTTCTTTATATATATATATATATATATATATATATATATATATATATATATAGAGAGAGAGAGAGAGAGAGAGAGAGAGAGAGAGAGGATATTGTTTTCATTTTGCTTTGTGAAATATATACCTCAGTGACTAAGATCTAAGAGAGGAAGATTGTTCCTATTTCCTTCACTGTTTCTTCTGTAAATTAGCATGGTACCTGGCACACAGAAAGGGATTAACAGGTTTGTTTTGTTTTGTTTTGTTTTGTTTTTGAGACAGGGTTTCAGTATGTATTTCAGGCTGGCCTTGAACTCCCGGTGATTCTCCTGCTTCAGTTTCCTGAGTGCTGGAATTACAGGCATGTGCCACAACCACAAGGTTTTCTGGATGAGTGTGAGTAGATTTGTCAAACTAGGTTGTCATAGACTTTGATTTACTTACTCATTGGATTTAGGTCTTTGCTACTCCTGATTCCTAAAGGGAGCACAGGAACATTTCATAATTATTGGGACTTCATTCTTTCCTAATGTTCACTTTCCCCTAGATGTGGTTATTTATGTATGTGAATAGTGTTCTATTCTCTTTTAGTTCCAAAGAGGAACTTAGGTGATTCTAGTCTTGGTGGTCTTTCTCTCTCATACTGGTACATGAACATGCATATGTGTCTCCTGGGAAGGAAATTGGACTTTTGAGGAATGGTTTTGGTGACTTTTATTGTGTTTCTTACACAGTTCTGATTCAACTCAGCAGTAGATACTATTATATAGAACCAATTTTAAAATAGTGGTAGTCTATTATAAATATGAGAAGTTATAAATGTAGTCTATATGGTTTTTTGACAAGTCAGGATAATCTGAATAATAGAGTTGCAACGGTTTACCAAGAAAAAACAAAGCAAATTGGAAAATAGAGGAAGAGAGAACTAATTTTTGTGATAAGAAAAGACTTTTCCAAAGGATAGGATAAATTCTTTGGATCTTATACCCTTTGATAGCCATGCTTTTTGCTTGAGAGCTTGTCAATTTACAAGTTTCAGGGCCCAGATAGCAAAGAGTCTAATTCACCTGGGGTGGGACTTCGTAATTTGCATTGCTAACAAGTTCCCAGGGGATGCTGCAAGATCTCAGATTAAGTAGCATGGAACTGGAGTAGATTAGAGTAGTTGTAGGGTCAGAAATCAGATATCAAGAGGGGAGCTATAGTGAGTGCTGCGGATGCCTGCCACCTGGCGCCTCAGTCTCAGTAGATCAATCATCTGGTGCTACAGGATGCCAATCAAGCAGTGTGATACTCATGAATGTGCCTCCTGAAGAGCAATGCAGAAAAAATAATAAATAAATGAATAATTTTTAAAAAGAGAGCAACTAGCAATTCTGTATCCAACTCTCATATTCTTTCACTGGCTCATGAATTTAAATGCAGGGTTTATCTTATCTTGGTCACATACGTTAAGCATAAAAGAAGTACATTTTTATCATCTTAAACAGATTTAATCTTTCTAGGCAGTTTCTTAATCAAGATGGTCGCACTTGTGAAATCCTTAACTTAGCCCACCATGCATGGGTTTTTTTCATGGTTTTTTTCTTATATTTGTCTTTGTAAATTATGTTATAGAGAACTTAGTGCAGAAATGACATTACAACCCACGGGCAAGTATGTGTTGTATACTTGAGTTGTAAAAATTCTAATTCTGTCCTTCATTAGATCATAACTCAAAATCCAAAGATCTGATTTTAACATAGAGTGACGCGGTCACTCCATGCTGACTCGGCATATTCAGGGGGCAACGTAGCTCTGGTTCCCATAATTTCCTTAGTATAACCACCTAATGACTTTCACTTCTTAGCATTGCCACTACTGATTTACTGAATTTTCCACACAGCAGGAAGGTCTTTGATGAAAAAACAAACCGAAAATCCCACACACTTTGCCTTCTTTATCGTATCTCAAGTGCATAGCACAGGTTTTAGCACAATATAAGTGCTAAATCTGTTTACTGAATTAAACCTAACTCCTTCCTAGAAAGGCAACTTTAATTCTAATCATATTTTAGAATAAAATTTGAACACCTCAAATTGCAAGTGAAAATATGTTAGGAAAGAAATAAAGAAATCTCTTTCAGTATCAAAATTTTTTATGATCTGGGTGGAAACATTAAAGGCATGTCATTTAAAAATCTTATGCTATTAAAAATTATCATGCATATGAAAATTCACACAAAAATGTTGTCTATTCAAATTTATACACAAGCTTTCATTTTTCTCTTTCAATTCACTGGAATCTCCTCTAGGGAGTCCTATGCATAATTTGTATGAAGTACTAGTTTCACTAGTTTCTTTCTAAGTTTTACATGCTTTACACCTGGGCTTGTAAAAGTTAAGGACATCATTACAGTCACTTGTGAATTAACTGCTCTACAGCAGTATAAGAACTCCTCAGTTCACAAGTTCACATTCTTCCAAAGACCACTTAACCTTCTAAATCATTCATAGAACATTTACAATTCTTTACTTCCAGAGATCAGTTTTCCAGGTTAAGAAACATAGCTGTAGACGACGTGACCAGTCATCCAGGCTATGTCACTTGTGACTGTGTGACCTGGAAGGTTCAAATCAGTTTTTAAAAAGATTCAAGGTATCAAGAGAAATACTGCAGTGATCTTGACTCCTGTAATAGAACTATAAAAAGTACTCTACATAAGTAATACACATGAAACAATGAAAGTAATGAAATGATTCTATTATGTTAATATCAGAATGTGCAAAGCACAAGACTGGCAGTTGAGGCATGTGAGGTATCTTACTGTAAGAGCAGATACTCTTACTGAGGACAAATGGAGAATTTCCCCTTTCCTTACAATATGTCTCTACCCTTTCACAAGTGAAATGATGAAGAGTATGGAACATAGGATGATATTATTGCATATTGGTGACTCATCAGAAAATGGCTGCCAATAAATATAGCATCACAAAGATACAGACACAAGCATAGTCCAAACTCAATAGCAGCTGCATTCCAGTTTCGTCCTTCACTTTTCTAAAACATCATGAACATGGGTCCTTTAGGAGCAGTATGAGGTGAGCTTCAACACACTCAGCTGCTATTAGAAAAGAGATGAGTTGGAACCTTGATGATGTGTATTTAGCAAGAAGGGGAGATGAAACTTCCCACAAGTTAGCAAATCTGAAACCGTACACATGTGCAGTTTGATTACTATTACAAAATATCAATAAATGTTTGGAATTAATACATTAGAATGTTCTAATGCATCAAGGAATATCACCTAGTATCTTATACTTACCAATTTATTTAGAAATACTTCTTTTAAAATAAGAACAAAACAGATTTTGGCTATGGTTATTTTTAATGGTATTCTTAAAATTCTGAATAATGGTTCAGTGAAACCACTCAAACCTTACTTCAAGCATTACCACCCATAATGCTGTGTTAGGAGACTCACATTCAACAACAGGCTAGTGTTCTACCTGAGACCTTACTAAATTCTGAGATTGCTTTGTAACTTGGTTTGAATTTATAGCATTCACAGGGTAGTGCTGAGAAATTCAGATGATGCTGAAAAAACATTTATTATAAATGGATACCCTCGTGCCAAACTTTGTCATTTTTACTTAATACTGCAACTTTAAATTGTTTATTTGGGTAATTTTTAACTCGTTTTAAGAGCACATAACACTGTCAAGGAAATGTAGCACTAGAATCTTGCTACTTTATAAATGTGTCCTATTTGAGGGTGAGATGAGAATTCAACTTAGGCTAGACACTAGCTGTACTACTGGGCTACCCCCAATCCACTATGTTCACTGGCACCAGGTCAGACAGCCTGATGTAAATAGTAAATCTATTGCTTTGTAAGAAAAGATAACACTATACTTCATATTCATGATAGTTATGAAAATTTATAAACTCTATGCTATATGGCTTGTGTCTAGATGTCCTCCCAAAATCTCATCATTCATAGATGGGGCTTTTCAGAGGTGGCTGGATCTAAAGTGTGTAATACTGGGATTAAGGGTGTGTGATAACTAAATCGGTTTAGCACAGTGCTGGGTGTGGATAGTGGAAGCCCCACCCTGGGTGTGGGAGGCACCAACCAATAGGCTTTTAACCTGGATGGGAAAAAAAGGGAAAGAAAGGAAGCAGGTTAATCTCAAGTTGTGTCTTGCTTGTCCTGCCCTATGCTGTTTCTCCTCTGCTATGTCCGTCTGCATGCCACTCTGCCTTCAAACCACCCAACTATGGACTGAAACTTCTACAAACTGTGAGCTAAAATAAACCTTTGCACCTTTAACTTTGGGTGTTGGGTTATGGATTGTATATTAGAAACATAAATCAGGAGATAAACCAGTACTGTTGTTTCTAGAAAAAAATGTCATTTTGTTTTACAGCAAAACTTTAATTTTGGACTTTTGATTTTGTCAGAATATTGAAGAACATATGTGTCCTTGAAATATTTTCTTACCCACAGTTCCTAGTTTCCAGTGCAAAGAGGAGCCTGTGTATATCCAATATTCTTTTTCCTATTCTCTTGGTAAACCACCAGTATAGTGAAAATTTTAAATCTGACCAAATTGCTTGATCTTAGAGCTGAACTCATCATTAAATATTTTAAAAATCATCCTTGTAACAGAATCATGGAAATTCTTAGGTAGAAGAAGGAAACCACGGCATTGTTCTTGCTAGGTAGTACTAGGTTAAATAAATTAAGTAAATGAAATCATTTAAATATCTTCAGAGCCCTACATATTGCACAATTCTGGAACTGACATGAGACAGGATGATGGTCTGTCCTCCTGCATGATCTGAATGACCTCATACATTAATCTACAACATCCACATAAATTCAGTAATGTGTCTCAAGTGCAGACCAGATGGAAAGAAATCTGAGGAGTAGGAACTTGGAAAGCAGAAACATCTTCTAATTTGTCCTCTTGATCCAGACCACTGAAGAAGAGACAATGAATCTTTCATATTGATAGATCAGTTACATTGATAATTTACCCTTTTATCATCAGTAAGGAGTCCAGCAAGAGTCACATCTGTAAGCTAACTCATTTCTGTTAACTGAAAATTGGAATAGTTTGAAGAAGCATTCATTTGGCATGAAGTTTATTAAAAAATGAAGATTTACATAATAAATATGTCTGCATATGTTATTTACCCGAAGATCTCCTAATGTAGCTTTTTTAAATTTGAAGAAATACAACAGTTATGAAAATACTTAGTTTCTATAAAATACTTCTCTTTGCTTTCGTTCATTATTCAAGTTCAAATATAGTGGAAAAATGACACCGTGAGCCTCAACAATGTGAGATCTCAATATATTAAGCCATGGATTATGTAAATTTATGAGTAAAATAAACATCTTTATTTAATGATTATGAAGATTATTTGGGATAACAATGTTGATATTGTTCTTGAAAGGAAAATGTTAATTCATGGTCATAGGCATATCATAGAATTTTCTGCTGGGCCAGTTAAATATTACCCAGATATTGCCAATTGACTATGCAAATGTTATTTCTCTTGCCTGATATTTTAAATCAGTCCATGATTTAATTATGCTCACCATTGTTTTGATTCTCGTATAAAGATTACATATATGTACATATATATACATTTAGGAATACAAATAATCATTCTGCTACACTTACTGTTTTACTTTCCTGGTTGATACAATGGGAATTTAAAAGGTACCATGGATAGATGACAAATAAGTTGTTTATTATTTAGAAAAACTTTGAATTTTTATGAAACTTTTAGATATTAGGACTTATTACTAAAACACTACTCACTAAATAAGTGCAAGTAATACACGTTGAATCACAATAGATCCAGTACTGACCTTTTTTGTTAACATGAAAGAATGTTTTTCTATTATTTTGATCACAGTCTTATTTTAATCATGCTCTCTTTTATTTGTTCTTGTCTCATTTGAGCTCTGAAATAAAAGGAATATATTTAAAAATCATTCATGTTTTTCAGTTGGAGTTATATTACTTCTCAGGTGAGAAAAAATGATAATAGTATTCACATATAGACATAATCACTAACAATGTTGACACTTATTTTGCCAATATAACTTCTAAAAGCCAAAGTTCCTTAAATCTGAAGGAGTTCTTCCAACCATGTTCTCTTATGGTGATTAAAGAGTAGAATTTTTAGATGCAGGCAGATCACAGGAAGAAATATCAAAAGCCAAGGTTGATGTCAAATCAATGACTAGGTTTAGTTGATTTTTGCTATATTTGGATTCAGCATTGATCTAAACTAAAAAGTGCTGTGCTCACCATGAACTCCAAACAATGTGTTTTTTGTGTAATGGTATGTTCGATAAAATATAGCACACTGTATTAAAATGCAAAATAAGAGATCATCAAAAAATATAAACAAGAATGTATTTTCTTGAATATTTATACTCTAGGAAATTGCTCTTGTTTTGTTGTCTGTTATGTTTGTCATTGAGGGACTATCAGCTTTAGGAAAAGAAATCAGGTCTTTGTTTTCCTCCTTAGCACAAAAAACTCACTCAATGTTGCTTTGTATTCTCCATAGGTTTATGTACCAAAAAATCTTTTGTAAGTTAAAAATATAATTAGCATACCCAACATTCTTAACTTCATAGCTTAAACATCTTCCAAACACATTAATCCACAAGTGAACAAAATTATCTCACACAATATATGCTTTACAATGAAATGTTAATTATTTCATTTAATTTATTGAATATTACACTGAAAGTGGAAAACAATGGTTGTGTATGTTCACTTCTATAATCATTTGAAAGTTGGAAAGTTGTTAGGTTGAAATGTTGTAAGCTGGGAACGATCATTTTTTTATTATCATCTCTATGACATTATTAGTTACCTTTTAGTAAGAAAATGTTATAAAAAAGTATCATTTTCATTTGTTCAAGATTTTCTTGTTATTTCCTTTTCCTATGAAAAGTAATTTAGCCAATCCTTCTTTCTTTCACACATAGCATTGTATATGATTGGATTTTTATACAAATGGATGATCAGAGTTAGGTCATAGAAGTATGAAGTATTCACTATTTGATAATGAAGATACTAAGAACACAGATGTGTCACCTATTTAATAAGTATATTTGAAGGAAAACATTCCCTGCTAGGTATTCTGTTTCCTAATCTAGGTAAAGATTCTTTAAGGACCTTTCAGCTTTTGTAGATATCTAAATTACTTACATATACTTTATTCTTAAATTGTCAAAAGCAAAATAATAAAAGCAATATGCATAGCGATGGGAGGTTAGTCATTTGTCCCCTGGTAAGAATGCTTCTGAAAGAAAAATATGAATGTGTAACCTATCTAGTAAATTACTTTTATCTCTGCTCCTTCAATTTGGTGTCATAAAGGTTGATTTTGAATACAGAATTAAAGTTTTTAGTAAATTCATTAGTCTCTAAAATTTATTTTAAAACAATTTTAATAAATAATGTTTTGATACATTTTATATTTTTCCAAAAATGTTATTTATATTCTACAATTTTGAGTGCTAAGTAATTTAACTAAATTTATTATAGTTGAGTTCTTCAAGAACACCCTGAATAAATGTAATCTTATTGCAGATAAACACATGAGTAATTGATACATAGATCTGTAAGCCCAAGGAACTACCTATTTATATCTATTTATCTGTGTTCCTGTTCTGCTTAGTATTGAAATCAATTTTATTTACATAGGGTCAGAATATCTCACCTTCTAAAGCAGAAAACAACCTCCAACTTAAAAATAATTCCATCCATTCCACAAATAGTTGCACTCATTTCAAAACAAAGAAGGATCTAATTCAAGGAGAGCAATTAATTTTAGATGCAGTTTTGTCTTTTTGTGGTGCAGAGTTAGCCTGATCCAATTTCTGCTAGTCATATTGACCTGGTGGCAACTTCTCAGTTATGATAAGTTCATCATAGTTGTTTTATTTACGTTTTTTTTTTTTTTTTTTTTTGTATTTTAAAGCAAACTATTAAGTACTTGAAGCAATTGCAAACATCTTTCAAAAGACAGTGGAAAATCAAAACTTTTTAAGCGTGTCCTTGGTATACTAATTTTTAGTCTGGGAGCATTCAGAATGTTTGTTGCTGTCTCCAAATGCCAGTTTGCGTCTCTGGGAGTAGTGTTCTGTGTGTTTTGGTTTGGACAAGTGAAATGCCACAATCTTCATCAATAAATGTTTCTTTCAGGAAGAAAATATTACTGCAGTGAGCCAAAAAGGAGAATCATATTCACAAAAAGAACAGGAATAAGTCAATATCAGATGTGATATTGGGGGAGGAGATTTGAATGTTAGATCATTGAAGATTCAAGTAAATGATAAAAGAGGAATTGAGAAAGGGAAACAAAGCACCCTTGTCCAAAATATTTCTGACATACTCTTTTAGCAACAAAATGAATGTGTAACTTGTGAAATTTAGTTAAAAAAAAGAAGAAGAAGAAGAAGAAAAGGAAATTTTAGAACAAAGTGAACTTGGACAATGCAATTGAAGTTCTAGATTCAATGAAATGGAAGATTTTAAAGATTTCATATTATTGGTCAAGTATGCAATAATGTGTGAAGTTATGAGTCTTCCTTCAGTGAATATTCATTAATATGATAATGAACTGAAATGTGGCAAAGTAAATTGGTTGAAAGTTAACATAAATACTACTTCATTTTTACCTTCAAATGGGTAAAAATCAGCCCTTTGCTACTGTACATTCTATCATTATGTATTTATACAAATCTACTTGTCTTCATGTATAAGACAACGTTGATTATAGAGGTAATTAGAATCCGGATCAGTTTCTATCACAATTATATGGCCTTTCCAAAAGTACATGCAAACAGAAGGGATTATCTAACCCTGCCTTGTCACTGGTTAACATTTGCTTTCTGCATTTCAAACAATGATAACAAGATACATAAAAAATGAAGGTCATGTTTTTTCAAAGCACAGCCCTGATCGACTCTTTAGGCCAACATAGTTGCTACCCATTTATGACTTATTATTGCCCTGGGCTATGTCCTGCTGTCTTCCACCTCTATGTTTTGAGAAAATTTGACATAGAAATCTGTGACACAAACTGTCAGTCGTAGGGAACTCAAGTTCTCTCATTAATATTAAACTTCATGGAGGAAATGTGTTGCTGAAACAAGCGTTTCTTTTAGGGATGAAGGAATCCATATATTACTATTGACATGATAATTGAAATCATATTCAGCAAAGTGAATGATGAAGAAATTATACTCACGAATTCTAAAAGAAGGGTGAAAGATAGATCAGAAGCAAAAGTGTTTTATCACAAAATATGCAAAGACTCAGACATCCTTACCAAAGTGATGGAACAATGAGAAGGAAAGTTATTGTGACCATCTATTATTGTTTCTAATAAGCATCAAAGGGGTTGTGAGACAGAAAAATTATTGTCAGTCATTGCAACAGAATACAGCTGAATTCCTGCATCTTTTTATGACAATGCAGGCAAGTATAATTTGAATGTAAATCATGTCTGTTGTCCCCTACTTTTAATGGACTTTCATAATACTCCACACAAAATTCAGAATGGCAAGAGACAAAAAGTCAAATGCTTGTCTCTACTTCTTCTCTAAGGAATCTCACTACAGAACTCTAGTGACTTCAGAGGATACTGAAAACGGTGGATAGTTTCAGATTTGCTCTTGGGACTTAAATAGGTGTGACACTCCTCTTTTTTTTTTTTTTTTTTTTTTTTTGGTTTAGTTTGGTTTGGTATAAAAACTATAGGCAATTTTCATTTCTCTCTACCTTAATTCAAAAATATTCCTTTGAATTCAAGCATTGGTGGATGATGGAGGTTTCTTTCTTTCTTTCTTTTTTTTTTGTTTTTTTGTTTTTTTGTTTTTCTAATGTGCTCACAATCCCTCCTACCCCCACCCCTTTGGATATATTCTCTTCATTTGAAGTAGCAGAAGCTTTATTTTGGAAAGAAATCATTTGAATGAAAAGAAAATGAAGCTTTAGTCTTGTTACGTAAGTGACTAGAGGACTACAATTCTGTTATGTTGCTGTGCTGGTACTGCCATAAGAAAATTATGTGCATGTCAAAATGAATCTTTCTTCCAAAACCAATCTGTGCATTAATAGCTAATATTTAAAAGCCTTTTAAGAGTAGTAAAGCATACAAGGTACATATGTTTGCTTCATTCATGATCCTCAAATATAGCAATGTTTGACGTTAATATTTTATAGCCATTTAGAATGTAATAAAATTGAATTTCAGACATATATGGTAATTTGCTTAGTATCATGCATCTATTAGGAAGCATAAGACATGACTTATACACAAGATTTCTGATTTATTTTCTGGGTTCTTTGTACTGTCACACAACCTGAACTAAATTTTTATAAAACAATGCATTTTTAAATTACCAAGTCAGGCATAAATTAAAATTTTGCAACTGCCAATATTTTTCTATGGGCTACTATTACATTAAAGGATAGGTATTCTTTGAGAGAAACCTAAATTGAGGATGTGAAGGGTGAAGTGAGCTGCATAGTAAGAATACACAATCCTGATGATAATCCCAAAGATTCAGATTTGGTACCTCGAAATAACAATCCACAATCTGAGTTTTGACAAAACAACCACATTAAGAAAAACTCCGGTGTAAAACCATGGTCGCTCACTGGTATAATTCTGGTGTTTATTTTGATCTACAAGCAACATCATACTTCCTTTTTCCTCCTGCCTTCACCTTTCCTCCTCTCTCCTTCCTTTTCCTTTTTTTCTTTGTTTTTTTTAGTTATTATATTCATGTTCATCAGCTGAAGTCCTGTCTTCTTAATTTTTAATGTACTTAATAAGAAAACAGCTTAGGCTGTTTACTGCTCCATTTTAAAAGTGTATGCTGTAACTCGCTATTTCATGGATTAGTTATTTCCTGATTGAAAATCAGTATGTCTTAGAACTAGACAAATGATTAGGCTCTAGGGTTAGTAACTTGGGTTCAAATGTTTTCTATTTTGGCTCTCTAGAAAAAAAAATTAATCTCTTCTAAATGTCCTCAACTGTACAATTGGAATAGTCACATTTTATGTCATAGAGATTTTATGCAGATTAAACAGGATTAGCATTAACCTTAATCAAATGGCTAACAGTGTATCTGAAACATGGGAAATGTTCAATGAAATGCATTGCTGTTGTTAGGATTTTTACTAAAATTGTTACTTTTATTAATTAAGTAGTCAATTTATCATTAGGAAAAGATTAAATCACTAAGCGAGTTGGAATAAACTCCAAGTTGGAGTAATATTCCAAATGAGTATTTTCTTTATTTTTGGAATCTCTCCCAGGAACATTTAAATGAATTAATTTTCAGAACAGAATTACTTGATCTGACTACTGGTTTTTGGAAAATGAGGGCCAAAGTCAAAGATTTTCCTTTCATGCAATTGCTTTTGAAACATTCTTCTTAGCTACGAGCCATCATATATTCAGCCATTCCTGGTTGCCATGTTTTTCTTTATTTGAGAATTTTTATTTTCTGTGTCTATTGATTTTTTTAGTAAATTAGAAAAGCACTGAGTTTTATACACTGTGTAATTTCAAAAACTGAAGTATGATTAATACTTATTGATAAGGAAGGAAATTTGCCTAAAATATAGTGACTACTCACTGATTTATTTTCTCAAAGTATATGAATGTTACTTGGTTTTTGGAACCAGGGCTCGAACTCACGATCTCGCTTGTGCTGCTGAGCTAAATCCTTGACTATGAATGTTACTTTCGTATGATAGCATCAGTTAATAAAAATGCAAGTATTCAGTGATCGCAAACAATATTATCCGTTCATGTTTAGATGTTAATATTTACATATAATACAAAAACAGGCAATGTTAAGAAACCCATGACATTCTGAGATACTGCTTCTTAATCTTTATGAAATTAAAACATCTTATGTGATACTAAAAACGTGTTATTTATTTTGACTTTAAAAAGTCCGTGTAATAAGAATTGCAATCCCCCAAACATGGGTTAATATTTATTAGGCATTTTAATTAAGAATGTATGCTTTTATACAGTTTTAAGAAGTATAAAAGTGACTGAACCAAGTGAAAATCTATGAGAAACTGTAAAACCAACACTGAAAAAAAGTTAAATGAAAGAGGCAAAGAATGCTGAAGGAAACAAATCGTAAACGCAAACTATATGAAATGCTATAGGAAAAAGTGAAAGAGAAATAAGCATATTTAATTTAAAAATAAACTCAATTCAGTCTCAGAGTATTTACACTTATAATTGCATTCAACAACTAGATAAATTAATGATATGCTTCCTTTTGACTACATTATCTCATTTCAGATAATGCCTATTAAATGAAACCTTTCTAAACTGCAATATAGAAATGTGAATGCCAGTTATTGTCTACTGCATTATTTTTCTCTAATAATCTGAAAACGTCTTTCTCATATCTCTCCCATTAAATGTATACTACATGAGGCTTGATTAACTTTTTCTGGTCAACATGAAAAAAAGCAGTCTATATAGTTATATGTAGGTACACAAATACACACACATATAAGCACACTACTTTATCGTGTCAATTCAACATCTTGGGTAGAAGTATAAGACATCAAATAAATACAACATAAATTATTACAGTATAATGATGGAACAGTCTCATTTGATCCATTCTCTGAAACACCTCTATTGGGAAAACTACTATTTATAGGGAATGTAATAAGGTAAGAACATACACTGAGATATGTTTGATTGTATGTTTGAATCTTGGCTCAATAAAATATTGAGGAAGAATGATACTGCTTATGGTGGTTAAAATCATGTACATATATAATAATATTTATTAACAATAATTTGCATTTAGTCTTATAATGTTATGGCTCCTATCTGGATGTCCTCCTGAAGACTCATGGGGCTTTTTGAAAGTGCCTGGGTGTAGTGAACATGGATTTTAGGTCTATGATAACTGGATTAGTCCATGATAGCATTATCGTAATTCTGGGTGTGCCTGAATGGATTAACTAAAGACCAAAGGCCCACCTTGGGTGTGAGTGACACCAATCAATAGACTTGCAACCTGAATGGAGTAAAAAGGGAAAGAAGGGTCACTGCTGCCTGAGCTGCTATTTCCCTTTGCCATGCCACTCTGCCTTAAAGCCATCTAACTATGAACCAAACTTCTACAAACTGTGCTAAAACAAATCTTTTCTCTTTTAATTTGCAGGTGTTTGGTATTTTGTCCTGGCAGTAAGTAAATAACTAATACGTATACAGGTAATTTACATGGAGATTTTCATTTTATTCTCAAACCATTCTGTTTCCGGCTGAAAGAAAAAGTTCTAGTAGTTGAGAAACGACAATAGGATAAGTAGGTTATAGACTTCATATTTTTCTGAACACGTCTCTAATCCCAGCAATTGGGAGACTGAGGCAGGAGGATTGTTGTGAGTTCTAGACCAGCCTGGGCTAAAAAGTGGGCTCAAGGCCAGCCTGAACTGCATAATGAAACCCTGTCTCAAAAAGACAAAATAAAAAAACAACCCCCCCAAAAAATTTAGATCTAGATGTAGTGAAAATGGAAATATTTAATAAATCATAGTTAAAATCAAATTGATTAAGTTCTTGCAATTGCAAATAATGCACTACAATACTTGAAAAGTTTCCTTTTATAGAAAGATAACTTGAATATCAACCAGCAATTTAAATATTATACAAAGCATTTTACAAAAATTTTGCCTCTATTCTCAATAGGTAAAATTATTTCATTTAGTATTTTATGATTATGTAAATGAAATTATTTTTCTTGGGTTTTAATATCATTTTAATTTATATCCTAATATATTATTTTGGAGATCTCTTCTGAAATCTTTTCTAAATATTTTTTATTTTTCAAATTTTTCTATGTTACCAAGTATTAACATAAAGATACATATATATGTCATATCCTTTGCACATATAACTCAACAAAAAAACTTTAAAAAACTTATTATTTCTAAGAAATCTTACTAAGTGCGGCAATAATATTCAGAATTTGTTTTACATGCATATCTCAAATATGCACCATGATATGAAAGTTATTTTAGACATATAACATCTTCATATCAAAAAATGATCGTGAAAAAAATTGTCTTAATGAAGCTCAAACCTTGACTAAATTAATTTTCTTCCAAGTGAACATCTACCAGGTGAAATAAATTAAAAAGAAATCATAGTAGCATGCCATGCCAAATTTGCCTATTGAATAACTATTTTCTTAGCATTAAATAGAGAAACACAAATTTGACAATGTATTAAGGAATGACCATTTTAAGTGAAGTACATATCATAGTTAGACTAAAGGGACATGATTCATGCAATAATTCCTTTATACATGTTTCCTGGTATATTTATGTGTGAGAACAGCTTTCTCTTTTACAATGAGAGTCCTCCCACTTATGAATGAAGAATTGCTTGAGAAAGACAGTATCATGTTTAAAAGGGGGTGGAGATTAAATTAACCCTAAATCATTCCTTCCCTTTTGTGTTTTTTCTTATGGATTTCCATTGCAGCAGAAGGTAAAGCATTTCTTTTCACATCTAGCCAAAGACAGAAAATAAAATCTATCTTTTCCTGTCTTTAACACATTGAATGACACAGGATGGATGCAAAACTAAACATGTTCCCACCTTTACTTAGTGTGTAGGTGAGTCCTGAATTATTTTGTGAGAGGAACTAGGAATGCTATAATGCTGAAGAATAAAGTCACTATCAAGTGCAGAGGAGACTGACTCAGTTGATCTAAAGAGTTACAAAATGTGAGAGGGTTGAGAAATAATCCTGAAAAATATGATACAAAATCTATAAACTTAAATGCTGATATCAGAAAGATCAAAATCTATAAATTTAAAAGTCTGACTGGTCAAAATCCCCAAAATACATTTCTGGAAAAATAAATTTTAAAATGTATTTAGAAAGATATTTATTTACATTCTTAAAAAGTGATTTAATTGAGAGGCATGAAAATACAACCGTGAGGTTAAAACAGGAAGGTTCCAAGTTATCTTCCAACTTGGGCAACGTAGGAACTTAGCAAACCCTGTTTCAGATTAAAAGCAGGGTGGGTTCTGAGTATGTAGTGCAGTTGGAATTCAATCTCTAATACTGCAAATAAACAAAAAACAACAGCAACAAAAACAGAATATTTCATACCCCAGTTTATGCATACAATAGGTACATCTCATAAGTACTTAATACATTAAAAGTGGCCATAATAATAAACATATTTCTATAAGCATAAAGACATTCTAATGATAGTCACATGGATATAGCATTTATAAGCAGATGAACCATGTTCATAGAAAAAGGTTAAAAAGCAAAATGCATAAATGCATATCACTGTGATTGTAATTGTGTGCACCTGACTTTATAACTGCAGTCCTCTGAAATACTATGATGCACAACCCAAGTCTTTTAATAAAATTGTTCTAAAATCAGAATGCATCATACCACACAGGCAGTCACTTAAGGAGATGAGGTCTTGAAAACATCTATCTTTCCCAAATACAAAAAGAATATCTGTTCATTTATTAAGAAAATTTCAACATTTTGATATACATATACAATGCCACATACGAGATCAGTGTTGCCATAATGCACTTTCATGGAATCAAATTTGAAGAAAAAAGTAAAAATAAGTTATTAGTACTTCTAAAATTCTACATGATTTGTACTAAAAGTATTGAAATTGATGTAAAGGTGTGACACATACCATAGCAAATTTTAAAAACTGCTCCTGAAAGCTGAATGTAATGACAGAAATTAAAAAAGAAGAAAAACAAAAGGTCTACCAAGAGGTTTCAACACATGGTAAAGTATATTACAGAAGTGGACAATGGGCAATTGCATGAAACAAGGACATAGGAGCTGACCAACTTATTATCATTACATTTTATTCTGCTATTTATTTATTTATTTTAAATTTATTTTATTTTATTTAAGAGAAAAAAACTCATATAAAAAAGACAAAAAGCAAGAGACAAAAGAATGACAACAGCAAATCTGCAACAGTAACATTATAGGTTTACAAAACAAGATGATAGGAACTTGACAATGGTTGCAATATTGCGTACCGTTACCTTCAGCATGGTTGACTACATTAACAGATATAGACATGTAAAATTGATCTAATCATACGAGTATTAACCGATCTTACTCACTAATACATTCAGCAGTATAGTCATTTTAGTTATCTTACATATACGTATATACATATTTATGTCTTTTACCTTTTCCCTTCCTTCTTTCCTCCTGTGCATCATGATAAATAGCTGATTTTTTTTTCTTTTCTTTTAGGGCATGGTTCTCCTCCGAGAATACATTCACACTTATTTTTTATAAGGTATTTCTCTTAAAAATGTGTTTATGATTTAATATACATCAACATGCAGCTTCCACATGAAATTTTCTCACTCTTTGCCATACTTCTGTGTTTCTTAGGTGCCAGGAAGTCTTTTCTGAATACACTCATTGTATTCATAAAATCTGGTGGAAACAAGACTGATGATCAAACAACAGCAATGCTATGTAAGTGTCTTCTTATCCTACCATGAACCTCAATACTTTTGAATCAGTCAGTAACTTCAGTGGTTTCTCCAGATAAATGAGACTTTCATTCACTAAAAATTCCTGAAATTCTTCAGCCATAAGCAATGCCAGTGGAGACAAAAATGTGAATTTTTAAATGAAATTACCATTGTTGCTCTGTTGGTGGTCAATTTACTAATCTGAATTTTTCTCCCAATGCTTTAAACAAGCAGGTAAGTTTTAGAATTTTTGGATCCACCAGGAACATGAATAAAATCTCTAACCAACAGTTGTTCACCACTGAATATGTTTTGTGACCCAGGAAGAACTCTGTCAGCCAGTGTCTTTGGTTTGAAGAATTGATGAGTGTGTAGAACATTTTTTATTTTCTGGAAAAGGGAATCTTTTTGAAGGCAAGTGTGGTACTATGTGTGAAGGGGTATAAGTAGCACATAATTGAATAACTTGGCAAAGGAAATTTTTAGCATTTTTTTGTTCCATTTTCACTCCGATAATCTTAGGAACACTTGCTGTACTTGCATTTGGAAAGTGATTGTGGTCTACAAATTTCATAAGTATATGCTGTCTCTTTGAAACTCTGGTTATTGCTCAGCCTTTGCAATTAAGTGATTTTATGTTTTTGCAGCACCAATAATAATTGGCTTTTATACTTAATCTTTCACCATTAGGTGGCTTTGTACACTTAGCTTAATCACAGCTTTTTTACAAAGGGAACAGTTTCACAAATTTCTTCTATTGTGTGGCAAGAAATACTGTAAGACGAAATGATATTTGGTGATTCAGTCAGGTGCTCCTCACTGAGAGACAAAGCTAATAGAATAGACGTATAAAACCATGAGAGGAAACTAGAGAAGTTAGATTACGGGATTACAGTGGCTTAGGGAGCTGGTAGTGTGGCCCAGTCTGTTTGAAGGTCTCAGAAGGAAGGAAGCCAAATGTCTAATCCTGAGTCTGAGTCTTAAAGCCTGAAAATCTGGGTGTTCACTGGAAGAAGTCTTCAAGTTCAAAGACCAGCCAACCTGGAGTTTTACTGTCCAAGGCTTCAGCAGAAACCTTTTTCCATTTGGGTGAGAGAGACTAAGATGCCTTTTGTAGCTATGGGGCTTGGCCAACTGAATGATGGCAACTCACCTTGGGAGGGGAAATTTGCAGTTTACTCTACTTGGATTCAAATATTAATCATTAATCTCTTCTGGAAAATCCCACACAGACGCATGCAAAATAATGCTTCTCACGTACTGTGTTCTATCTAACATGAGGCTATCTTGAGTACAAATGAAGACACGCTAATCCCAGCCATAGAATTTATCTTTCTAGCCCATTTATTAAAGACTTTTATTTTCCCAAAGGGATTGCAAATTTGGGGATTTGGCTTTCAGCGTTTCAAAATTTGGGATTTCAATATTTCGGTATTCTGGTTTATGAATTTTAGAATTTAGGGTTTTTGATATTTGGGGATTCTAACATTCAGGACTTTCCTGATTGTGTTTAAGACTTATGACCAGTAAGTGGAATAAATCAGACTCACATTTGTAAACATTGTATTGTCTCCCTAGTGTAAAAAATAAATGAGTAATAATAGAAAAAACTGAAAGAGTAATCAGATCCAAAATGCACAATAGATACTGTAACAATGAAAGGGAAAGAAATTGCTCAAAATTAGAGAACAACTGGGATGGAGAAAGGAGAAATGGAAGAAAGAAAAAGATTATATGTATGTAGATATACACATATAACTGTATGTATGTATAAATACGCAAGATAGATAACTGTAACACTAATTCTCCATTAGCTCATCAGAAAGAATAGTTTGTATTGTCATTGCTTGATTGTCTGATCATTTTTTATGCCTAGATCTTGTAACTTGAACAACTACTTCTAAGATAACAATATGTACTATGTTAACTATTATTGATTTCTTACTGGGATTTTTTTTAAAATCCTGTATTATTTCTACCCTTTTTTTTGTTTTGCTTTTTAAAATTAAAAAAAATATATGACCAGGATCAATGAGAGGAGGTGAACAAAGGAACTGAGCTGAGGGATAAAGCGGTTTTGAATTCTACTTAAAATATGAGCACCATTTTCCAAGGATAACTGTAGAATGATGGCTATTCCAAACAGTAGAAGCATTTTGGACCAAATACTTAGTGATGGGAATTTATGGGGCCATCCATGGAGATCTACATTAAAAGCAATTAGGGTGGTGGTTAAGAGAAGTGAAGGAGCAGGGTGGGAGGTAAGGTTGCAAACATGACCTGTGAATCCTGACTATCACGATGAGATAAAATGCATATCACGTTGTCAAGACAAGGAATAATCTTTCTATTTTTTCACCTTATGAAGAATTATTAAACTTTAAAGCATCTTTAGAGAAAGAAAGAAAATGTGTCAGACAGCATATGTGGAATGAGAAAAACCACATTTTTTTTTTCCTTTTTGTGTTTTTGAGACAGGGTCTCACTGTGCAGTTCAGGCTGGCTATGTGCTCACTTTGTAGTTCAAGTTGATCTCAAATTTGAAATGATCCTCCAGCCTCAGTCTCCCGAGTGCTGGGATTACAGGTGTGCGCCACCATGCCTGGCTACAAAAAAAACACATTTACGTATTGAATGCTTTACTATAAAACCAGATTTTCATATATGTTGCTTAATCCCTCAAAGCATCTCAGGAAATATAATGTTCATTTTACACAGAGAAAATATCTACAAAACGTATTATGGAATTGACATAGATAATACAGTGTAAGTTTTGTATTTAAATACAGTTCCTAAATCTCAATGCTTGTTAGAATCTACTAAAGAACTTTCTAATCAGTATTTTAAAAAATAATTGACACCTAGTCTCATTCTAAGAAATTGTAACTTAATTGATCAGTAACCTAGACCATAGTTTCTCAAAAATGATAAGGTTAAAATTCATTGATTTTCTTAATTGAAGGTGTGGTCATGAATAAAAATTGACTTTTTCAATAAAGTTGAGAAAAGAGTAATAGAGTTCAGAATTAAAAAGAAAAAAAATAGAAGTAAAACTAATTGGAAGATTTTTACTTAAGGTTCCACTGAAATACAGATCAGACATGAAAGTAAAACAAACTTCTAACTGAAAATACCTGTATTGGAATAAGTATATGTACAGCACACACACGCAGTTGCTCATTACTGTTCACAGGTTTGTATTTGCAAATTTGCCTCATTGCTAGAATTTATTTGTAGTCACAAAACTAATGATCATGACTCCTTTGCAATCACTTGTGGACAGGTGCACAGCAGTGGCAAAAATTTGAGTCTTCACCATACAAATTCTGAGTTGAGAACCAGTTCCATCTTAGATCAAATAAGGTGATATGCAACTTTCTTTTTTCACCTTTCATGTTATAAACACATTTTTCAACCGCTATTTAGTGCTATGCCTTTCATATTTTTCTTTACTTTTTTTGGTTGCTTATTTCCCTGCTTCACTTATCCTCACGTCTTTGCTGAAATGTGGTCTTGGGTTCCCAAGCATGTGGCTTATGGAGAAAATATGTATGCTAGACAATCTTCATTCAGGCATGAGCTTCATCACTGCTGAGCACGAGTTCAATCTTGATGAGTCAAAAATACATATTAAATAAGATTTGCTTAAAAAGAAGTACACGTAAAATAAGGTGATGTACTGATTAGTTAACAAAAGTATCATGTGATCTGAACTCTGAGGAATTTACCTCTGTATTTCACCTAAGATAAAAGATTCTGCATTCTCTAACCCAGTGTTCCCAGTGACCTATGGAATATAAGTACTATAAATAGCAAGAACCAACTGTGTACATAGTCCTTAAATGGTACCTGGGGTGCGCTGATACTTGGTTGGACACTGTGTAGGTGGGTGTGTCTGTTGAGGATATTTCTGGTTGAGATCGACAGTGGAATTATTAGACTGAGTAAAGCAGATGGCCCTGTCTAGTGCTATGGGCTCCATCCCATTGGCTGAGAACCTAAAACAAGGCTGTTCTTCCCTTGAATAAGCCTCAGTGAGGCTTATTCCTGACTGCTCTTGAACTGAGGTATCACTTTATTTTTTTTTTACCTCAGGCTAGAATTACACTGTTCACTGTCCTGGTTCCCTGGCCTTAAGATTGATGTTAGAACTACTTTATAGGTCTTTGCATCATCAGCAGGCTGATTGCAGATCTGGGGAATGATTGTCCTCTGTAATTTAATGAATCAATTCCTATAATTTCTTTCTTTCTCCTACCTCTTCTCTTCCCTTCTCTTCCCTTCCTGCCCCTCCTCCACTCTCTTTTTCTCTATATAGTATTCAATTTCTCTGGAAAATTCTGACAAATATGCTAATAGTAATTAAACTCATTTTGTATTGCTTCATTGAATACTTGTTGATTATTTACTATGTATTGGCACTACATTTAATCAGGAATTTAGTGCTAAGTAAGATAGAACCAGTATCTGTACTCAATTTATTAACTCATTCAAACTTATTAGTAGCTACCATATATGATGCAGCTGTTTATCCATGGGTTCCAACAGATTCCATGGAAATTATTTTAGCTACTAAAGGTCGTACCTACTCAGTTTATAGGCTTCACTGAAACTGGACTACCCAAGTGTCCTAACCTCTTGTTCAGAAGAAAATCCTCAGTCATAGTGTTGTCAGTTGACCCAAAAATCTCGGCCTTTCCCAGGAGGACGCATGGCTTCCTCTATACTTACATTGATGGCGCAAGTCCAACTTGCCTTCCAAAGTTCTACTCTTCATTTTACCTATTTTAAACTTGGAATATGCCAATGGGAGGATGTTGGGATATACAACTAACAAGCTCTTGGAGTCAAAGAGTACTCTAACCAAGAAGAGTCAGGTGTAGGAGGCATAGTTGAATATTCTTTTCCCTCCTCCCTGAATCTCCAAAGAATTGATCTGAGACATAAAACTTGTGTAAAACCTTTTGTGCGTAGCTCTCCTAAACTGACATTTATATTCCCTTGTGAAACTCTGGTGGGGTCAGTAATTAAGTTTGCATTTCTTTTCTTTTTCTTTTCTTCTCTATTATTTTCACTTTCTCTTATTCTTGGTTTTTCCAGAGGCTATCATTATTCTTACAACAGTAAATAACATCTGTTTTCTACAGAACCTACACAAAGAGCTCACTATTTCCAAATTCAACTTGATCTAGTTTACTCTGTATGTGACAGTTTTTTTCCTTTATGTACCAACTTTCTGTCTGCCTTTAGCTAGAACAACAATTTTAGACAAATTAAATTTAACAGCTTATTTGAGCAAAGAAAGATACATGATTCAGGCAAGTTATAGTAAGAAAAGACAAGAAAGATTCCCTGAGCAATGAGGTTTTATAGAATGAACAGAAAAACAGAGCAGAGAAATGACCCAACTGGATGCTATTAGGTTTGCCTCATGTGGGAATGGTGCCCTCAGCTGACTGACTGTGACTGACGGCTTGTAACATGCTGAAACCTAGCTATTTCTTGCAAACAAAACAAAACAAAACAAAACAAAACAAAACAAAACAAAACCCTTAAGTTAGATTTCAATCAGTTCACATACTAAGTTGCAGTTTGTTTACAGGAACTTAAGGTTTGGAGACATACTCAGGCCAGTGGTCTCCTTTTTATTTAATACATTTATTCATCAGATACTTTTAGAAAAAAAGTGGGAATGATAGAAAAGAAAAACAAACTCCTCCATGCTCCCAGAAGGTCATTTCTATCTTGGATATATATATATATATTTTCAAATTTTTGTTAGTGCATATTGACTGTACAGATTAATGGATTTCATTTTGACAGGTTTATACAGGTACATATTACACTTTTATCATTCTTCTGTTGTCTCCCTGGCCCCATTCTCCTTCCTAGTTTCATTTTTTGAGATGGGAGCATACTTTTCCAAGAGGATTATTTCTTAAAGTTCTTTTTCTTCACATTTTAAATGAAAATAACAGGATCAATCTCAGCAGTGTTATGATTAAATGTAATAATACACGTACAATACTAGGCATAGTGCTGGTATGTGTATGATAGATGGCTACTATTTATATTGTCACTGTTGGCATTGTCACTACAAAAATTTACCAGGTGTGCTAATTGATCAATCAGCAGATGGATTGACCAGTAACCACACAGGATACTTTTCTTTGCAACACAAAGCTGAGATCCAGACTGTAAAGACACCTATAGAAGAAATGATAAAAAGAAACAGTAATCACTTCCTAGAAGATGAAAGGATGCAGCCTACTGTCTAAAAAACTCTTCATTATATAGAAGCTAATGATTGTGTTGGCATTAGCAGTCTCTATTTTCACTGACTTCATAAAAATACAGTATAGGTAGAGAAGGATAAACAACAGAATCTGTGACACACACTTTGGAAAAAAAAGTTCTTAAGTATTTAGCAGATTTTAATTCAAATATTCATGTAAGGATGTCTTTTAGGAGTACTTGATTGTCCTTGGCTGAGAATGTTTTAAATAAATATCCTACTTGAGAATAGGACATTTGAATTGTTCTTATTAATTCCTACCTAAGCATTTGATTTTGGAGATCCTGAAATTTCCATTTGTATATTATGCAGTAGTAATGGGTAGCCATTAAAAGAGATGAAGGAACTGAGTAATTATGGGCCAATTAAATTAAATCCTCTGTGTGCTGAAGAATCATATTGTCAGAGGGGAGAAAAAGGAAATGGATAATCCAGAACAGATTAAGTGAAATTCTGTCATCTAGAATTTTAACTGGGTATCAATATAGATTTAGAAGTTATTTTGTCATATATATGTTAATATTCTAAGTATCCTAAAGATATGAGCAACCCAATTTTAATAACTATATTTAATATATCAATTATAGTTTTGAAGTGTCATTCTTTTGTAGGAAGAAGGAGATCCCGACTTCTTAGAGAACAGCTGATTTCAGATTCAGATCAGGAGATCTACAAGATACACATGGAACAAATTTTGTTCCTGTGATTAGCAAGCCTATGAAGACTTATGGCGTCATTTATATGGGTCTTGATTTTTCCCAAGTGGAGTAATCTGAGGCTCAGCTTAAATGAACTCACCTTTCACCCAGACAGAGAGTCAGTGGCTTAGTTGCACATTAGAGGAGGGCACATTTGGAGTTGTGGTTTATTTCTAAAATGTCTCCCAAGACCTCATTCCCTCATAGGTTTATAGGTGAGGCTTTGAGAAGGTGACTGATGGATGGGTGTGTGATATTCATCACTGGATTTACCCACTGTTGGGTTTATAACTGGGTATGATGTTGGAAGGTGAAAACCTGTAGAAAGAGGTCATTGTAGGCGTGGCCTGGAGATATATATCTACCTCCCATGATTGCTCTCTACTTTCCAGTGCCTTGTCATGAGCAGTTCGCCTCTACTGTGCCTCAGAGCAGCCAACTATGGACTGAAACCTTGCAAACTGTGAACTCAAATGAACATTTCCTCTTTGACTTGTAGGTATTTTGCCCCTGCAAAGAGAAAGTAACTAAGACCTTATGCAAATTCCAAACTTAAATCTTGAAAGAAATGATAGCTTTTGAGTGAATTCCTAGAAAGAGTCATTGTTAGAGCACTTTCTGGAACCCAACAATCATGATGTGAGAGACCCAAGCTACACTGAGAAGTTATATAGAGACACCTATTGGCAAAGACCCCGTTGATTTCCAACTGATAACGTTCTATCAACTGCCAGTCTCGTGAATGAACCAGCCTGATGCAGCACACAGCTAAGCCCCGGGCTCACTGCAGCCTCATTCAATGTAGTTGAAATGGGGGAGTCACCGACTCAAGTCAGCCCACATCGGATCCAAAATAAATATTGTTATAGACCACTAATTTTCATACAACAATAGACACATAGCAAGGAAATCATTAAGTGTTGGCTATTATTCAAGAATCTATTTGCACTACATGGCAGAAGTCAACTCAAATGGATCTGATTTTTGTCATGAACTTTTAAACTGTAGCTTAAATTGGGTATGGTGGCACATGCCTCTAATCCAAGCATTCTGGGAGGCTGAGGCAAGAGAATTGGGAAGGAGTTCAAGTCTAGCCTGGGCAAACTAGCGATTTAATAAGACTATCTCAAAATTTTAAAAAAAGTAAAAATTAAAGGCTGGGACTATAGTTCAGTGCAAAGGTACTGGATTCCACCAAAAAAAAAAAAAATCCAGTTCCACGAAAAAAAAAATATATATATAATTTGTTAGGCATACTTCAACTTGTAAAGGTATACTGTTATTGTGATATAATGTGTTCATTTCTGTGGCTTGCCTAATTCATAAGACAGAGATCACTTTTCTTCTTTCTTCTCCATTATATAGAAGAAACTCTTAAAGAAGTGTCTGACTATAATTTCTAAAATCTCTTCTGGTTTGAAGTACACAATAAATAATTAATAGATGTAGATAGGTGCATAAATAAATACACACATAAGCAACATTTTCTTTGCAAAATTTTGTTGTGAAGTTTCCTAAAATATCTAATTTTTTTTTTTTAGTTTTTGCATATCCAGAGACCATAGGTTGGTGTATTCTATGGCTACTGACTGCTCAGATTATGCTTATACTCACTTTTACATCAGCAACAGTATGAGATCTATACAAAAATTTGACTAGCAAACAATTCAAATTATGTTCAAGGTTTTCTTATGTTATGATTCATGTTTACCAGATAATAGCAAGTCAAACTGAAACACTTTCAAGTGCCACAGAATTTAAAGAAACCATGAATTTGCAACCAAATATTTGCATAAAAGAACTTTACTGTGTTTATGTTGAGAGACGACATCTATCTCCAATGTTCTTCTCTTATATATATACTAAGTCATTCAAATACCAGTATGTAGTTGAATTTGTTTATGATCAGTATAAACAAATGTGCAGTGAAGTGAGGCATTTGGGGAAGTCATCAAAAGTTAACCTCAACATTTTAGCAAACACGTTTCAATATTTTTTATTGTCGTTGCAATCCTTGCTGTAGAGATGGACTAAGGTTATGCCCTTTCCTTTTCTTACAATCTTCAACTCAGGAAAGAGGAAGGATAATTAATGCTTCGTATGGTTTGGGAAATGCTATCAGCTTTTAGCAGACTTATTAAAGTATATTTGGTTTTTAAAAACATACTGCATGTTTTAACTGTCTGTCTATTGAAACGCTCATGGGTTCATGAGGTCATATAAACATAAGAGGATGTAAATATTCTGTGAGAATCAAAGTGAAGAAAATGAAGAAGATCAAAGTGCTGTAGTTTACAGCTTTCATGGAATGTGAAGCCAGAATTTGACTTTTTTCCCCTGATGATACTAACCATACACTTTGCAGACTAATGCATGTGTATCGGTACACTATTCAAAGTAATAGTTAACTTACTGAATTATTGGCCCACTCCATTTTTCCTAGACTGAAAGAAAAAGACTTACAACTGGAATAAACTTGGAATATTGGACTAAACTAGAAATATCTATTAAGGGTTTGTTTTGAGTGGTGAAGGAATGATGAAGAAATAACAGAGGAAATTCAGCATCTCATTGACAATTGCAGGTTGGTATATATTTTCCAGAGAAGGAGTAGAACGTAATCATGAAATCAATATAAGTTATGGAACTATAATTGGGCAGGCCATTTAAAGGGTTATAAATTTGATATGAGATTTAGAAATATTTCTGGAAGAAATCCAAATACTTCTAAAGTAAAAATGTAACCTTAAAATGAATTTTGATCTATGAACAAGACCTCTGCACCAGATCCACCAAACTGAATATAGCAGAAGTTTGGACATGTGATGAAAGCCCATTTACTACTCTGCCCTCAGTCTGTACTTTTGTTCTCCAACTCTTGCCTCTGCCGTGTTACCCAAGAGTTTCAGGGTATTTGGAGTGGTTCCTCTGATTTTAAATTCTTACTTGTGACCTCTGTTGGTATATCCAGTGGAACGCTTTCTTGCAGTCTGTTCTCAGAGTTGAAAAAATAGATGAAGAGTGAAAGGGAGCTTTTCTAGAGAAAAAAAGGTATTTTACTTCACCTATTAAATAACACTGCTTTAGTGCTCCTCCAATAATTCTGTGGTTGTTTGGCTGCTTGTTTAGGTTTATAATTTCTCAGTCTTTCTATTTATAACCTATATGCATATCAATTTGAAGACCTAGATTGTAGGATTTGATAATAAATCCCAAGGTAGCTAAGAGCTCTTATAAAAGAGAAAAATAAATTTCCATCTCATCTAGGCCAATGTTATTTGTTTATTTATTTGAGTAGAGGTATTTATTTTTCCCAGGCAAGTATTATGCCAATAGATAAAGCCATAATTAGATTTTGCGATCAGTACATAGACCCATGAATTTGTTTAGTGCTTGGTTGGCAATTTATTTTCTGGACCATATGTATCAAGAAATCGTTGAGGCTTTGTTATATGCAAAGTTATTTGGTGCACAAGATGGTGATTTTTATGGAAATAAAGAGGACTCTGTAGGCACCTATCCATATCCTTCATGGGAGGAAAGTGACTTTTTAAATGAAGAAAATATTTAAATCTAAATTCATGCCTACCCATCTTCTCTCCATTCCATTTTTGCTACCAACCAAAACACACAAAAACTAGAGTACCTTGCTAATAAATGTGGCACTTGCCAAAATGCTTTGACCCTCCATTTTTTTTTCTTGTACTAACCTTTAAAGGACAGTTACACACCAAAATCAGTATTTAGAACTGACCTGGCACAAACTTTGCTTCGTTTAGGGGTGTAGGTAGAGTTTCTTTCTGAAAACTGCAGTGTGTGTGTTTTCCTATCTGTGATTCCCATCCCTCCAAGTAGGTAATATCTTTAGAATTTGGTGGCCTTTGATCATCTTGCTATGCTAAATCATAAAGACCACTACATCACACACACACACACACACACACACACACACGCACGCACACTCACATATGTGTTTTAAATATTATTATTATTATTATTTTTGGAAAGCAAGACTAGATGTGCAGCCTAAAGTTCCACTATCAAATAGGAAGCAACTTCAATATGCCATCACTTTTTTTAAAGAGTTTATTTTAGGCCTTACTTTCCCAGAAAGTTGATTTGCCCCAGAAAACTTTTTCACCTTCAAGATGCCTGCTAGGTAGGACGCGTTCCAGAGAGCTGGTGTCAGCCTCTCGGCGGAGTTTTGAGTTTTGTACCACAGCAAACCAGATCCCACTAAGCTCCCAAACACTCCACCACTTCCCCTTAGGCGGATCCAGTTCAGAGGCAGCGCTGCTGACACTGTGCTCGGGGTCTCCTCCCGCAGCTCCTGGGATGAAACACACAGGTGAGATCGATGGGAAAGAGCAACTGTCAGGTGGAAGCACAGGGCAAGGTTGTCTTTTTCATATTTCTATATGAAACATTTCTGTGAACTCAGGGAAAAAAAACA
>RJWM01018743.1:0-40436 GCA_004363535.1 Dasyprocta punctata
TCAGCTGTCTGTAATAACACAATACGGATCAACAACTCAGAGGGAGAACATGCAGACAGGAGGACGCCAGACGCCTGTAATCCCGGTCACCCAGGGATCGGAGGCAGGAGGGTCACAGGTTCAAAGCCAGAGCAAGCAGCTTAGTGAGCCCTGTCGCAATTAATAAATAAATAGTGCTGAAGCTCAGTGGTGGAGCCCTTTCCTAGCACGTGCAAGACCCTGGGTTTGAACTCCAGGGCTGCAGAAGCCACAAAGGTGTTTGGTTGATTTTTGCTTTTGGTTCACAGTTTTGAAAGTTTCAGTCCGAAGTTGCTCGACCTTGTTGATTTGGGCTTCTGGTGACGCAGCACGTCATAATGGGAGCATGTGGTGGAAGAGCCTGTTTAACTCCTGGTAGGAGACAGAGACAGACAGACAGACAGATCCCACGAACCCCCTCCAAGGGCACACCCCCAGTGACCTAATTCCTTCCATTAGGCCCCACTACCGAAAAGCCCCATCGCCTTTGGCACCAGTGGCACCAGACTGGGGACCAAGCCCCAACACATTTTGTATCCAAACCGGTGACACTCAGCATCTTGCATTTAGACTCCTTCAGGCCCCCTAGATGGCCCTCCCAGAACCCCTGCCTAGGTTCCCTCTGCCTCCAGCACTTGCCCTCGAGGAACCCACGGCTGCTGCTGAATACCTGCAGAGCTGCCGGGGCTCTGGACCCATCACTGACTGTGTAGCCCTCGTTAGCCCCCAGCATTGAAGTCCAGCCCCAGTATACCCAGGCCGTGTTACTGCGCCATTCGGCTAAATATCATCTAGTCCTGTGAGACAGAGTAGCAAGAACTGTTTCTATGAAAAAATGCAAAGCTTCAGAAAAGGAAAGAAGATGTGTTACGTGCATGCACCAACTCCTCATGATGGGTGTAAACCTTGTGTGCTGCAAAGACGCACTAGCTAAAATAAATTACAAAAAAGAACAGAAAAAAGTAAAGGTGAGTCATGAAAAGAAGGGTGTCTCTGTGTGAATGAGAGAGTCTTAAAAGATGGGGGGAAAGTAAGGATCCACGGGAGATTTGCGCAGAGTCCTGAGCTGAGGCCTCTGAGGTCTCGCATCACCTTTGCTGAGTCAGAACTGCTAATCGCGGATGAAGAATCACAGCTGCCTGTGCTGAAGCAAGAGCGGATCCAGATCTGGAACCACCCAGTCAGACGGCCAGCACACATATCCGTGTGTCAGACTTCAAGGTGAGGTGGAGTGTTCTACACGCATGCGTGCACTCACACCCGCACACCAACACGCATGCAGTGGTTTGCTCCTTTAAACCATTGCGGCCGTTTACTCAGTAGTTACTGTTTTCAAGGCACTAGATAAAAGAGCTTCTGTGTGTGTGTTTATATGTAAATACGTATTTAAAATATTTGTATGCATAATTTAAACTGCAAATATTTTTACATATTGAATACATTTTATACATGCACATATGGTACAGTCAGTTCTCTGGATTTTCAAAATCTACATCTGAGGATTCAATCAATCAAACATCAAAATATTTGGAAAAAATTCTTTCTGAACTGAATATGCACAGACATTTTTCTTGACATTATCCCTAAACAGTACAATGGAATGGCCATGTGCCTAGCCCTTCTATTGTTTTAGATAGGATAAGTCACCTAGATACGATTAAAAACACACAGAAGAATATGAGTAAGTTCTCCACAAAGACTACCATATTTCACATAAAGAACTTGAGCATTTTGGAGTTTACTATCCTCAGGGGTCCTAAAACCAATTCCCTGCAGATATTCAGGTAGAACTGTATAGAAGTCAAACACATGTGCCCCCAGAAGTTCTAGGGCAGGTGGCCTGTGTCCTGGGAGAGTTCCCCACCACACAGGTGCAGGGCAGAGCCAGACCTGCATGATGTTGTTAGTGAGACCCACTGGCCTCAACGCCACAGAAGGATGGCAGGAAGGACAGGCCCAGAGAGACAGGACAAGGGCTGGCTCAGCTGGCCCTTCACTGGACATGGGGCATCCCAGCGGGGGGACCCCTGGGCAAGGTACCCCTGGGGGACAGCAGTCTCCATGGAGCCAGCACTCTCCGAGGCTGGGTGTTCACCCCGTCATCAGAGGGACTCGGCAGCATCACGAGGTCCACAGCAGGGGCCCACGTGCTTAGCTCGGAACAAGTCACCCCGTTCCTGGAGTCACCGCCAAAACACCAGCATCTAAAGCTTCGTACTTCCTCTCGTGCCCTTTCTCCACAGGACTGGCCAACCCACCCGTGCAAGAGAAAGCCACCCCTCTCAAGCTCCTGCTCTTAGGGTGGCATAAATAACCAATTTCTTACAGAGGGATGAAAGAATCTGTGACCTGAGAACTCAGAAATTCAGATTCAGTGCACACACACACACATGCACACACACATACAACAAAGCACACACCCTTGGTATCTCAGAGTAGCTGTACCCTGTTAAATACACATGGGTTCTGACATGTGACTGGGTAGGAGGGAAATTCTACAACGTTAAGTCTTCATGTTATTCTAAGATTCTGAGTCCACAGTCTTTGAGGGCTGTTCAGTGTTCAGGACTGATTCACTGTTCAGTGGGAAATAAAAACAAAATAATAACAATGACGAGTTATATACAGCATCCAGGGTGTCTCAGGAGCTCTGGAAGGAATCCTGGCTGGCGTGGGTGAGTGAGAGTCTTTAATCCTCCGGGCCTTTCTCTCTGTGACCCAGCTCTGCAATGTGAACCGTGAGAGCACTTGTTACTCAGCGCCTGAGGGGATGACTTTTGAGTGGCAGCATCCACGCAGGGGGCGAGGCCGGGCACTCACGCTCCTCATCCTCAGACTGAGGCCACTCAGAGCGTCTGGGCCAGGGAATGCCATTTGTTCTGGAGTGGAAAGGAAATCGCAGGGTTGTGTCTGCTTCTGAAAGTTCTGGCCCAGGCCCACAGTCACGTCCTGGGTCCCCGGTGCCCCCCTTGGCTCTCCGTAGCTGTTCTCTCTCCCCACCCCAGGTGCTCACGGCGGCAGTCCCTGAGTCTGCGGGGATGGCCTATGCTTGTTCCTTCCATACTTAGCAATGTTTCCTCAGGAAACAAATTTCCTGAGGATTCAGCAGCCTGAGCTGCTTTTTCTCCAAGTGTCCATGCAGCCTAAGGAAGAGGAAAGAGGATAAAATAATAATATTATAATATTCATCCACATGAGGTTAGTCTCGAACCAATCTCTCATCTCCACCCTGCCCCTACCCCTGCCCCAAGAGTCTTACCTGCTACTCGGTAAATTAAAGACTGAAAGGCGGCCACTGTTAGAGCCTGCACCATCACCTTATGCAGCCCCAAGCCCCCACCCTGCCTGCTTGCACTTCCAGAATCAGTGCCTCCTTGAGCAGGAAGTGACCGGGCCTTCATGTTACTGACCACGAGTCCGAGGCTGGAGAGGCCACCTGGGCACTCCGTGACTTGTACCGAGCTGAAAAGCTGAAGGAAGGGCACAGAATGCATCAGTGTCATGACGCCGGTGGCATAGAGTAGACGACACAGCCCAGTTTCCTGCTGAAACTGAACACGAAGGGCCCATTCCAGGGCACATCCATCCCTCTGTCCCCCGGGGCTGGTCTCGTAAACCCAGAGACAAGAGAGACTCCAAGTTGAAGGAGCTTGCGCCTGCTCCTCCCACACTCAGCGCAGTCTCGCCAGCCTCCCCCGTCGCTAACCTGAGCTCTGCTTCCTCTGCTCTGAGCGGCTGATCGGACCTCTTGCTCCAGCTGAGGGCATCTGAGAGCCAAGTCTCTTCAGAGGGGACCTCTCCAGCTTCTTGACTGAAACCAGAGTCCTCCCCTTGGCCCAAGACCTGCGCAATGAAAGTCAAGGCAGTGGTCTAATCAAGAGAAATTCTTCTCTGTACCATGCTATCCGACACAGAGTTTAGAGCTGCTCAGCTCAAGTGTTGACTCCAGACGACCACGGCCACCGCTGCCATGCCGCCTTGAAAGCAGGAACCAGATCTTACCGAGGCTCAGTGCCAGGCCCCTTGCCCAGAGCCCAAGAGCAACAGAAACAAACACAACAGACAAGGAGTTACTCAGCCCTTGCTCTTAGGACACTCATACTTTCTCCCGTGGTTGCTGAATTTCTGTTGGGGTGGAACCCAGCCCTAACTAGCCAGGCCCTGAAGTGGCCTTGCCCGTGAGCACACATAGTTTAAGCACTTACCTAGCCTGCCCTTCATTGCCAAAAGCAATCCATCTCTGAATGTGCCAAGAGCTGTAACAGCCAAAGTCCGAGATAGCGTCTCATCTTTCAGGGCTTGGTTTGTCCAGCAGCTGTAGAAATGAGAGACGGACGTAAAATGCCCTTACAAAGCATGGTCTTGCTGAAGGCAGGCAGGAGAGCGGCTGAGGCCAGAGTGCAGGCTGGCCCACAGGGTGTCGGGAAAGTCTCTCCACGTGTGGGTCAGGTCGGAGAGGGAGCCCTGCGGATGGAGCGGAAGGCGACGTGGAAGAGGGCAGGGCAGGGCCAGCCGGGAGGCCGACCAGGTGCTCACACGCGTCTGGGAGCGCGGCAGAGGGATTTCTCATCTCTGTACACCCATGTGCCTGGAGCCGTAGCTTTGCATCTCTTTCATCTTTTAAATCCCAGGTTTAAGTTGATTTAGATTTCAAGAACATTTGTGGAATTCAATTCCAAGCAAAGTACAAGCAGGAAAAGTCTTTTTTACAAGCTGATCCCAGCAAATCCAATGGTAGTGGAGCACATCTGGACACACATCTGGAAAGGAGGCTGTGCTGGGGGGCGCCTCCCTCCTCTGCGAGCGCCACACCAGCCTGGACCTCTCTCCAGGCCCCTCACCTGCGGGCCCAGACCTCGGCACACTCTCACCCCTGCTCAAGCCTCCCGTTTTTCCCTGTATCCGTGGAGTATTGTGAGCAAGAAGCCTCTGTTCTCAGGGCCCAAGGTGGCTCACACTGGGTCTGCCACTGTCAGAATCTTGCAAGACTCCGTCCCTGCAGGCAGCTCCAAGAAGCGCCAGGTGTGAAAGGAAGGAACTGTGCCTTCCACGGGGGTCCCCACCCGGCACTGTCTCCTGTCGCAGGTGGCGCCCACTGTGTGCCTTGAACTCCTACAAGTCCCAGCACCTGCTCAGGGCCTGCTGGGAGACTGGACCACACTTCGGCCTGCCTCCCACCTGCCTCCCGCCTGCCTCACACATGTCCCTAAAGGTGACCCAGCCCCTGCGGGGAGCTTTCGCTTGAGAAAGCCCAATGCTGCCAAACCACAAAATGTATACCATACCAACCCACGTGGCCAAGTCGTTCTCCTTCTCCCTCCGCCTCCTCCTGTACAGTCCCTCCTTCCCCCTTTCGGTCTTCCTCCTTCTTATTTCTCATAGCCTGGTTTTGTTCTTGCTGTGTTCTGCTTTTGAAAGCCTCAGTCTTGGTCGAATCGAGCTTGTTCTCATGCACGCTGGACTCTCTCTGCCGCCACAGTCCAAATCATCTGTCTCACGGGCTTTAACAGTGCTCAGTGCTGTTTGCTACCCTCACAGGGACGAACTGCGGCTGCTTCTGACCAGTTGACCACGCGCTGGTGTGGTCAGTGACCGGTCTCTGAGCCAGCATGGCCACAGTAAAACCGTTCTTCTGGACTAGGACCGTTCCTGGCCTTTTGTGAGCGCAGTGGGCTGTGTGGGGGCCTCGGGTCCTGAGGAAGAGCCCTGTTCTCACGCACTGGCCCGTGGTCGCCCGCTGTCCTCCCTGTCTGGTACAGGTCAGGCGGGATCTGCCCATCGTGCTTGTGATCAGAGATCTGAACTGCGAGCTCTGCCCCCCTGAGCGACCACTCACCCCACTCCTGCTGTGCACCTTGCATTGGCACAGACCTACTTTACCTGACCCCACAGGGAAACCAAGGCCCCATGAGGCTGGGTTCCTCCGCAGTGGCAGAGCCAGGACAGGCGAACAGGGGCTCTCTGCTGAGCATTTCTGCTTCCAGAGCTCTCCCATTAGAGCTTCCCAGTCTCTTGCTCAGGGGCCCATGAATCAGGGGCAGTGAACAACTGAATAAGGAAGTTTCACTGGGATGCGCTTGGAGACTCAGAGCGGGAGAGGGAGCCAGGCAAAGAATGAGGCCTTGGGGCGGGGCGGGGTGGGCGGGCTCCCAGCCCCCAGCGGATCAGGGGACAGGAGAAGGGCCAGCCTCCCCAACAGCTGGACAGACAGTCTGCTGCAGACACAAAGCCCAGGATGGAGAGAAACCAGCTGAGAAACGGGCAGACTTCCAGGAATGCACGAACCATCCCCGGAGTGGTTTTAGGTCAGCATGAAGCCAACCAGGGACTCCGGGAGGCCTAGCTGTGCAGGCGTCTTCCTGAAGTCGGACGCTCGAATGCTGGGCAGAAACCCACAGGGGCTGGCATTGCCTGGGTGGGTGGGGCTCACGATGGCCTAGGTTCTTCAAGAAGAGGGCAGCCCCATATGGGTGCCATGCCTGTAATCCCACTCCTAGCGAGGCCGAGGCAGGAAGATTGCAAGTTTGAAGTCAGCCTGGGCAACTTAATGTGACCTTGTTTCAAAATTATAAAAATGAGGGTTTCAGGCCATGATTCAGTAGCCCTGTGTTTAATTCCTATTGTGGGGGAAGGGAAAGAGGAGAAAGAGGAAGAGCGGGAAGACAGCGATGCGCTGGCACGCTGGTGGGACTGAAGATGCCTGCCTTCCCTGGCCGCTGCCCAGCCCCTTCTGATGGGTCTGACTGGGCTTGGCCAGGTCGGCCAGGCTTCTGGTCAAGTGTCACCGTGGTGAGACCTGGCCTGGGCACCGCACAGCCAGGGAAGTCTCGGCAAGTTCTCATCCGATGGGATTATTTCTAAGTGTACAGTCGGGGGCACTAAGTGCATGACATCACTGTGCAGCTATCACCACCGTCCACCTGCAGGACTTTCATCTGACCAAACTGAAACGGTGCCCCCAAAACTCTAATTCCCACCCACTCCTTCCCCAGACATGCAACCACCATTCTACTCTTCGTTCCTACGAATTTAACGACTAAGTGCCTCATATAAATGGGCTCACAAAGAACTCACCCTTCGTGGCTGGCTTATTTCACTTAGTATAATACCCTTAAGGCCCATCCATGTTGTCTGTCATATGCATCAGGTTTCCTTCCTTTTTAGGGTTGCATAATATTGTCTCATATACATAGGCCACATCTTATTTAAGCATTCATCCTGAGGCAAATATCTGAGCTGTCTCTACCTTTTGGCTATCGTGAACAATGCTACTATGTCTTCTAGATCCTCACTTCCAGTCTTCTGGGTGTGTGTTCAGGAATGAAACTGCTGGATCGCGTGGTAATTCTGTATTTGTTTAGGAACCTCCATACTGTCTTCCACAGTGTCTACACCGTGTGATGCTCCCACCAACACTGCACGAGTGTTCTGATTTCTCCGTATCCTCATCGATATTTTTTATTTTGCTAGTAACCATGAATAATGTATAGGGTTTTTTTGTTTTTTGTTTTTTTGGGTTTTTTTGGTGGCACCAGGAATCAAACTCACAACCTCACACCTGCCAGGCAGGCACTTAAGCCACTGAGCCAAACTCCTGGCCCTATTTCTTTTTCAAGGCAGGGTCACACTGTGTAGTTCAGGTCAGCCTTGCACTCAAGTTGTAGCCCAAGTCGGCCTCAAACTCACAAAGCTCCACCTACCTCAGCCTCCCGAGTGCTGGGATTAAAATTATGCACCACCACGCCCGGCTAATGTAGTTTTTGAATCCCTAAAAAGTAGGGAAGGGCGCGTGCTTAGAGCCAAACTACTCAGATGATCAGATGGGGGGCAGTCACGGTTGTCCCTTCCTCAGTACGGCAGGCACAGCTGTTCATTCCTTTGAGACATTTTGTCCCCAGGTTTCTGTGGGTTTGACTCTGCCCCTGACTGGAGAGCTTGTGCGACTGAGCCCCGAGGTCCCCACGACCCCTGGGTACCAGGACCTAGCACAGAGCGTGTCACAGGCAGCTGGCGCTCAGGGCCAGGATGTTAGCAGAGCTGTTGGTCCCGGCCTACGCTCCGAGTGTGTGCGTAGAGTTCCTGGACACGATCGCCCACCACCCGCAAATCAGTGCATCCCCAAGTCCTTTCCCATTCATACCCTAGCTTTGCAGGGTAGAGAAACCTTCGTCCTCTCTGGCCTTGTCGCTCGGTGGAATTGCCTCTGAGCTCCTGGTGAGCTGTTTCATATTCCTGATGACCAACTCTACCTCTACCGTGACATAAAATCCCCTGTGAACTAGAATGTTTCTAAAGCCCCACAGGCAGGTTAGTGCCAGCGGGAACGTGTGCTAAGGAGACGCGCCTCGTGTGCATGGCTAGCTATGCAGAACGCCAACAGGGCGTCTCGGCAGTGAGCAGGGGAGATGTGTCTCACCGTCCTGCATGGCTGGTGGGTGTCTGTCTGGCTTTTGTGGAAAATTTCCAAATCAAGGCTACAGATACTCAGAGAAATGCTTGCAACAGAGGGTCAGTTCAAATTGCATTTCATCGCCACATGAGCTGGTCCTTGTGATTGTGAGGCCTAAATTCTCTCATTTCTGTGAGGAAAGAGCTGGTGCAACACCCGGCAGAGTTCTGCCTCATCGCAAGGCTGAAGTGGAGAGGAGCAGGTCAGAGGGCCCGGTTACGGCCAGGGAATCTCTCCTAACAGGAAGGGAAAGGGGAGCCTGGAGGGGGGAAGTGTGAATCCGGGTGGGAAGGCAAAGAATGTAAGAGGAGCAAGGGATGGCTGCACGCACTGAACCAGCAGTAGGTGTCTAAAGCAGGCTGGAGCCAATAGCTTGGATACTAAATTCACAAAACCAAACGAGTAGCTAGAGGTGGCAGTGCAGGCCTGTAACTCCAGCCTTCTGGGAAGCTGAGGCAGGAGGATGGCAAGTTTGGGCAACTTAGAAAGTTACAAACCGGGCATGGCGGCACACGCCTTTAATCCCAGCACTCGGGAGGCTGAAGTAGGAGGAGCGTTGTGAGTTCAAGGCTGGCTTGGGCTACAACGCGAGCACAAGGCTGGCCTGAGCTTCATAATGCGCGCGAGCCTGCCTCAAAAAAATAGGGCTGGGAGTTTGGCTCAGTGGCTTAAGTGCCTGTCTGGCAGGCACAAAGTTGTGAGTTCGGTCCCCAGTGCTGTAAAAAAGAAAGAAAGAAAGAGAGAAAGTTACAGAGACCCTGCCTCAGGATAAAAAATTGAAAAAAACTGGGGATGTGGCTCAGTGCACAGACCCTGGCTCCGATCTCCAGTACGGTGAAAAGAACAGAGAGGAGAAACGCGTCCATGGAAGAGGCACCTGCTGTGGGCAGGGCGAGTCAGACAGGCAACAGGCAGGGGCTACCAAGCAGGGGACGAGACCATCTGATGCCAGCGCGCTCAGGCCCGGCGGCTGCTGCAGCAGGGCAGTACCTGCGTGTGCCTGTGTGTATGCGTGTATGTGCGTGTGTGTTTGTGAGTGTGCGGATGTATTAAATACAAGAGTGGATGTGGATGTGCAGAGACGTGGGTGAGTGTGTTGGGGCATAAGTATGAGTGTGACTGCACATCTACAAGTGTGTGTGTGTGCTTGTGTGGCCGAACATGGCCATGAATATGTCCGTGTGTCTGGGTGAATGTGCCGATCGATGTACGCATGGATGCATGCATGCACATGGGATGCATAGGGCGTACAGAGAGGCACAGAGGCCTCCCTCCTTTGGAGTCTGCTGGTCAGTGCCACCCTGAGGTGGCACACATCACTATGAGGGGCCACCCTGAGGGAAGCTCACACATCACCATGGCTAGATGGTGGGCAACGTGGCTTGCCTGGGTGGCCCGTGATGTGGAACACCCAAGATGGTTTGCTGGAGAGGCACTGCAGCTTCTGTCTCTTGAGTCTCTGTCTGTGGGGCAGCCATCTGCTGTATAGGCAGGACACTAAGGAAGACCGGTGGAGAGGCCCCCTGAGGACCACCAGGGAGGTGCCCTGTCCATGGTCAGTACCCCCACAGCCATGGGAACTGGACCCTCCAGCCCCACGCAAGCCTTCGGATGACAACAGACTGGCCAGTGTCTGACTCTGAAAGACCCAGACCACAGTGCGGATACTGTGAAATGAGATAGGTCGTTACTGTTAAAGTCACTGAATTTGGGGATAATCTGTACCAAGGAAGTGATAACCAATATAGTATTGTATGAACATGAGTAAAAAGAAGAATCTGTGAAAAATTCATAGTTTCCCAGTTATGTTTCACAACCTATGCACACATAAAAATTCATAACTTCAGATGGGTAAGCAAAAAAATGCAATGGCAGCAATACTGTTTTCAGATGATTTATAAAAATTTGCTAACCTGACAAGAAATCAGGCATGCAAGGTGACCCTTAGAGTGTGGAACTCACATTAATATCGCCCTTCTATCCTTTATCGGTTGAGAATTCTCAGTGTGGTTCCATCACAGGTAGCCACCCACGTGGGAGGTTAACGCAGCCACATCACTAGGGCAAAAGAGAAAGGCACTGTGTGCATGCATGAAGAAAGAGAGATTGCCCGGAAGCTCAACAAAATTGTTTTTCTTTCTTTCTTTCTTTCGCACAAAAAAATTGCACATATTTGTAGGTACCATATTTCAAGAACGTGTACAATGTGTAATATTCAAACACAGGTAACAGATCTATTTCCTCAATATTTATCATTTCTTTTTTTGTGTGTCAGAACATTCAAAATCCTTGTTACCAGCTTTTTGAAATACACAGTCTATTATCACTATCCGGGATTTTTTCTCGTAGTGAACTATGACAACACCTGTTAACCGACTCGCCCCGTCACCCTCGCTCTCCGAGGTCCTCCCCTGCCTCTGGTAACCACTACTCTACTCTCGACTTCTATGAAATTAACTTTTTGTGTGTTTCCTTTTAGAGTTGAGTTTTTATTCTGATATTTTTATTGTTTTTTGACCTTTTCAGCATTGGGGTTTCTGTCAAAGTCTTCTCCTTCTCACCCCAACGCTAGAGATGGGTCCCAGGGCTCCACACATGCTAGGCGGGTGCCCTACCGCTGAGCTACAATCTCAGCCTTATTTATTTACTTATTTACTTATTTAACAATACAGGGTCTTGCTAAATTGCCCAAGCTAGACTTGAACTTGTGACCCTCCTGCTTCGGCTTCCTGAGTGCCTGGAATTCTATCATGCGCAGCACTTCTTGAGGACACCCGGGTTCCCAACTGTAAGATCAAGTTGTTTTGTCTTTGTGATGATGAGTTATTTTCCCTACTAGTTTCTTCATTTGGAAACAATTTTTAAAACCACTTAGTGGATCCTCTGAGATCTAACTCAGAGAAAGCACGGGCAGTTGAGCAGGAAAGATTTCCTGGGCCCCGTCCCAAGCCTGAGGGCCAGTTTCCTAGCTGCTGTGATAAGGGGGTCTCACACGTCGCCCCTTCTAACCCTTTCCTGGGTGTCTCCTGCCAGGCAGAGAGCTAGAGCGCCTTGGTTTCAGAGCTGCTCCAGGATCTTTTCAAATGGGTAGGCAAAGAAAAGAATTTATCCACAGAAAGGATGCCCGGGGTCTTCTGCTGAAATAATGACCTGCACCCTTTATATACGTCTAAGTCTAAGCCATTTATTCCAACCATGAAGGGTAGGAGGTGCCATAGGGCCAGTGTGGCGTTAACAACTGGGACTACCCGGTGTGAACCAGATCAGGAGAGAGGACAAAGCTATTCCACCGTGGAAGTCGGAAGAGGAGTTCTTGTGCCCAAGGTCTTTCACGAAGCCCTTAAGAGAGGGTAAGAGAGGAGCCAGGAAACTGTGATTCCACGGTTGTTGATATTGCCTGCAGCCTCCTATGGTGTGGCTCCTGCACGAGGAGCGTCTTCAAGTTGTGGGGTTGGAGTCTTTGTGCTGCAGGGAAAGTTCAAAAGAGGAAGAGGATAGTTGGGACTAGCTGGGGGTCCCCCAGCCGATAGTGAGAAAGCAGTCTGCTTTGACTGAAGTGTTGTTCCGTTGCTCCTCAGAGAACGGGAGGGAGGGAGGGAGGCAGAGAGGATGGCACCGCTGTTCTCTCTCTCCCCGTCTGTGAGGTGGAGCTGCAGGAACTCCCTGTCCTCCCTCTGATGAGAGCTAGAAGGTGAAGCCTCAGCGTGAGGCTCCCACTCCCGGGAGGAGGGAGGCGCACCCGTGGGATGGCCTCTGCCTCGATCATTCAGTGATGCGATGCTGATGGACAGTCTGCTCGCTTTCCATCACTATGACAAAATACTGGAGACAGTTAACTTACAAAGAGAAATGACTGGTTTGCCTCCCAGGCCTGGAGCTTCCAGTCCACAACCATTTGGCTCCATTACTTTGGGCCTGTGGTGAGGCAGCACATCACGGCAGGAGCACAAGGTGAAGCAGAACCGCTCAGTCACGGGCAAGAAGGAAAAGAGGGCAAAGGCGGGCCCCAGAGGCCACAGTCCCTTAAGGGCGCCCCCTAGTGACCTAGCAGCTTCCTACTGGGCCCACTGACTTCCAACGGCACCAAACTGAGCACTGAATCTTTAACGTTGGGGCTTTTGGGCACTCAGAGTTCAAACTATACCAGAGAACTGAGACCGCAGGAGGAAATGCCCCAGGAAAATTGCTCCCAACCAAATGTTCCTTCCTTCTAGAGGATGCCATCCCCTGCTGCCCTCTGACACTGGGGAAGGTCCTGCAATTCAGAAAGAAGAGGTCATAAAAAGGTGCTCTCTGAGGCCTGTGTACTTGGTGACACGGCAGGTGCACGTCTGAGACGCTCTGGGCTTTATGTTGTCCAGACTCCTTCACGTTCACAAACCTCACAATGACCATAAACTCCCCTAAGGGCCTATAAAGTGAATTCCAAAACTTTATGAAATGATGGAAAAGTATTCATTGTGGGATAGTCTGACACTAGGAAACAATATTTGGGTCATTGGCTTCAATATTTCTAAAACTAGCAACTTAATGCTTTCCTTACAAATCAGCAGAACTTCCGAAGGCACCATTGGCAATTTCTTGCCCCTCTGAGTCTCAGTGAGCTGGTAAGGTGCTCGCCCCAGCTCCCTGTTGGCTGGAGGATGGTTATTTGGTCACAGCAAAGTCACAAAGGAAACATCCTGGCCAGTTTAAGGCTCTCAAGAGAAACGCGCCCCCCCCCACCAGCAGAAGGATCTGGTGTGAATCCCATAGAAGAGGACCTGATTGAGGACCTGAAGCAAGTGGCACTTGAGGAGGGGGTCCACGCAAGCCTGAGGGTGGGGAGAAGGGAAGACAGGAAAGGAAGACGGCGATGGGGAGTTTAGCCCCAATAACTGGGGTGCTGGAGCTTGACCCACTGTGGCTATCACCCACAATCCAAACGCTCCTCAAAGCTATTCCAACTAAGGAATGAGGATGAATTTTAAATTATTAGTTTACACATGACCACTCATCTTCCTGGTACAATGCCAATTTTAAACACAAACATCAGCATTTAATCCATTTTAGGGTCCCTGGAAGTAGGCAGTTTCTACGTTCTGCGGTTCAGAACGCCCGTGTGTTTCTCACCAGAACAATGGCTGCCTGTGACTCGCACTTAAATCTTCTTCTGCATTCTGATGTTTGTCCTCCCGTTATCACTGCAGCCTACTTAATGACGGGCAGAGAAGGACACACACAAAAAGGCCCTGTAGTTGTTCGGACATTCCTTTTCTGTTTCCTTTTTCTGCCTTTTCATTTGCAGCGTTAGTGGTTGATTGACCCAGTGAAGAAACGTGTAAGAAACGACGTGACTGTCTTGCCTGGTGGCTTGGTATCTACCATCTGTGCTGGAAGCCAGTTCCAGGGTGGCAGGCAGGTGTGGTCTCTTGGGTGTCCACGTCTGTCCCCGCCCCATCACAGACAGGACATATTTACTTGGTGCTCCCCAGTCTCTTGGAATTCCCATGCACCGTGAGTCTGGAAATGTCCATGCCCCCATCCGTGGGCACCCTGGGGAAATAGGGAACCAAAGCAGGAGCACCAACTGTGAGGTTCTCCTCTGCTGATGCATACACTCCAGTGTGTCATTTGATTCACTCACCAAACACTACCTCGAAGAAAAACTTTCACATTAAGAATTTCAAGACAATATCAGCACAACATTAAACCAAGCTCAGGGTCCTTCCTGTGAGTGGGTGCCATGTGTGGGCCGCACTGTGCAGCTGGGTGCAGCTGGGACATTCACCCACCAAAGCCCGGCTCTCAGTGGGTGGGGAGAGGCTACCCACATTACGGGTGTGTGGCCGAGACCTACGGGAGCCCTTAGGTGGGCAGATGCAGGTCCTCAAAGACGGTACAAGTGAGTCTGTGGACCTAGTGCTGAAGGAGGCTTCAGGAGAAGAGTGCACTCCCCCGGGGCTTCCCAAAGCTGGGAACCCAGCATTCCCTCAGAGCAGCAGCCTTCCTTACCAGGCATTCCTTCTAACTAACTCGGGGTGTCCTCCCCAAAGCGCAGGCCACATTTCCCTCAGTCATCAGCCTCCTAGCCGCCTCTGTGTGCCATCTGCTGTGTACCCTCCTGATGGCCGCTGTCTGGGGGTGTGTGGGAGGAGCCTGCCACACGAAGGACGAGCTCTGGGTTAGAGGCTCAGGCCCCATCCGAGCGTAAGGAACAAAGTCAGCCACCACTGGAAAGGCACCCGACAGGCGCATTGTTAGCGGCACAGCTGTGGCTCCAGCAGTGACGCCCACGTATCCTCAGGAGCAGGAGAACTGGCCGGGTTCCCACAGCGGGAGGCAGCTGGACCGGCCAGTCTGGGAGCACAGCCCTGCTGCTGCAGGATCACAGCTTCTCAGGGCTGCGCCTAGGGTGAGGCTGCTGTGGTGGCCGGGATCCTGTGGAAGGGGGTGGCAGTGTCAAGGCTCAGAGCCCGCACATGAAGCCCCTCTTCACAGGGAGCCAGCACTTTGGTGACAGGAGTTAGGGGTCATCCAGTAATGAGAGGAGACAAACAGTCATCCAGACTTGTCCAGGTTCTGGGGACAGGCACAGTGATATTCAGAAGCCCAATTACGAAACCACAGTTCAGTTTTCAGTGCACCACCTTACCTGACAGACTCTGCTAACTAAGAAGCTATTAACTGCCTATGATCCGCCAGGAGTTGCCAGATAGTTCACTATTGTGAGACCAAGGAATTTTTTTTGCCTTTGTCCTAGATCTAGCCCTGCATGGCTTGATTTCCATCAAAACATTCAGCAGGAGGTACAGGGACTGGCCAATTCTGAGATTCCAGCACAGCCAGGAAAATGGTTGGATGCAGTGATATCCCGCATAATCAAATCATGCTTCCTGCTGCTGGGGTCCCAGGGTCAGCTTTCTCGGATGAGAAGTCTGTGCGACACTTTGAAATCACGGGACTCTGCCCTGTGTAAGACCAGCAAGCACAGCTGCTGCTTTGGCATGGCTGCCTGGGAGGCACAAGGCGAGACCCAGAAGGAGCTGACAGTGAGTTTCCCGTTCCAGGCCATCGTCCTGGGCTCACGGATGTCACCACCCTGGTGTGCAGTGCATTTCTAGGACTCCGCCTTAACACAGGTGCTGGTACTGGGAAAATCAAATTTAACTCAATCGATCGAACACTTACTGAAATCCTGCCACAAACAGGAGGCACCCACATATTCCTGAACAAAAATATGACAAAGTCAGTGCCATATGGAACGTATAGAATCACTAAGACACAAGTAAGCTTTTTTATTTGAGAGCGCAGGAGGGTCCCCCAGAGCCAGAAAGAAGAAAGGACTGTCAGATTTGCTTTGGAAACGACTTCCAACAGAGGGAGTGTTTGAAAGATTCTCGAGGCACGGATAGGAGTTAAAGATTTCCCTGTGCGAAAAATCTTCCCAAAGCCTTTTCACTGTATAAATAATTTATTTCTACTGTCTAAAAGTCATAAATATAGACTTAAAAATGTAAATCACTGTGAGATCCAGTCTCCCACCCAGACATAAGCACTTTACCCTTCCTGCACGTTCCATTAAATGGAGTACACAGAAGTGAGGTTATTCTCTCATATTCTAACATGTTTCTTTTCTTTTTACCATTTTTAAAACACCCTTTCATAGGCTCATTCAAGTCTATATTGATTAATAAGTGCATATTTTTCCATTATAAGGAGATGCCAGAACTTTTTCGACTAATCCCTAGTTTTGAAGGTCTCAAGCTGTTTCTAAATTGTCATTATTGTACATAAACATAATTGGGTGTGGATCTTTGTGAAATTCTTTAATCACATCTTTGAGTTAGCTCCGAAGCCAGAATAGACAAGACTGAGGAGATCCTTGACCGTGAATAAGGAATGAATGAGAGCCTGGGGGACCCTCTGTGTGGAGAGCACAGCGGCGGCAGAGAGAAGAAGACCCGAGAGGAGAGAGCGTGTTCGGCTCCTGGGGTGAACTCAGCTTCACTGGAAACCAGAGAGGACCCGAAGGCTATGGGCAAACATTCTCTATCAGGCACCCGGCCTAGATCCCCAATCTCCCGAACGAGTGTATGGCGAAGGCTTGAATAAATGAGATACGTGGTATGATTTTAGGGCTCCAGGAGGATCAAAGCCCCTGCAGAGTTCTTGACTCTGCAGCTATCATGAGGGCTAAGACGAAGAGCCTCTCTCCTTGCCCGTATTTATTATCAAAGCAGACAAAGAGAGGGGATACTGAGGAAAGCGCGGGAAATGAGCAGGACCTTGGGAGTCACTTCACAGACTTCTCCAAGTAGTAAATTGTGCCAATTTAGGAGAACTGTCTTATCTCCATGATGACATTGATGCTGGGAGTGAGACGCCAGCAGGTGTGAGATGCCTGCAGCTGCAGCCTCTATCTACTAATTGGGTTGGAGCCAAGCGTCCTCAGCTGTGGCCTTATCTTACCCTTTGAGATATCTCTGGCCTCACAGGCCACTACAGGCCTCAGCCAGGACCAGTGATTCATAGAGGTTCACTTACTATGAATCAGCTCCCTTCACCAGGCAAGGGGCCTAGGCCTAGGACAGACTCACAGATAAACATAGAAAGCCAATTAGTTAACTTTAAATCCTGCTCAGAACCACTTCATAGTGGTCTCCAACAATTCTCTCTGCCCAGATTCCAAATTTTGGAAGGGCTTTGGTGGCTCAGGCTGACTAAGGGAGAACGTCAATGTCTGCAACCTTCTGGGTAAGCAATTTGGCTTTAGAGTTTCAGACTTTAGACTTCAGGCATTTAGAGCTCTAATGATGTCTGTACCTGCTGCCCTGGAAATATACTCTTGGTAATTTATCCTTCTCTACACTTCCTGAAATATCACTTATGTTAGGAAACATTGTGAACAGTTCAATAATAGAAAAATCTTCTAACCTTCCATTCTCTGAAGAGAAATGCCATCTGGCCAAAGGAAGGTATGTTTCGGGTTAATCATTTTGGACGTGTTAGCGTCCGTGATGACAGGGCCACACACCCTCACTCACCCGTCACAGCCCTGGCCGAGGCCTGTGGTGTGTTATAATCATTAATGTGTGCCCGTCTGCTCTCCAAAGTTCCTAGTCACTCTAATCATAATGCAGTAACCACGGTAAATTACATCTAATTAAAGCAAAAGCTTGATGTGTCCCAAAGTGCCTCACTAGCAGCAATGAGGGATTGTTTCGTTCAGAGCTCAAGCTGGCACCCAGTCTAGAACTGACCCATTTCCACAGTTCTCCTTAGGATCTTGCAAACACTTCCACGTGGACCAGCTCTGAGGGAACAGGCAGGCAGGTGGACCACAAATGATAAAAACCAACATAGCAGGCAGCAAAAGCCTTCACCAAAGCTGCCAGATGCAGCAAGGTACAAATTCCAGAAAGGTTGTATCAATAGGAAAAAAAGTGGTAAATTCCAGACACTTGCCCAGATCCACCAAGTCAGGGAGCAGTCCCCCGTTCCTGAGGTCAGGGAACCGACTTCCTCTTTCTCTGGGTTGTGCAGGACAGCTCATTAATCAAGGCTAAGCACACAGAAAGGCAGAAATTCTCTCTCTCTCTCTCTCTCCCTCCCTACCTCCCTCCTCTCCTCCACCCCCAAAACTGTATGACAGTTGGACCTTTCATGGTGCCAATAAAATGGGAAAAGGAGAAGAAACTAAAACATGAGCGTGAAGGAAGAAGGCAGACTAGGGAGGGGGGAGGAGGGAGAGCAGAGGGAGGAGGGGAGGCGCACGGCGCACAGCAGCTGACCACGGAGGTCGCGGCCACACCGCTCCTGCTCCTCTGGAACCAGTGCGCCCCGTTTCCGCAGCTGTCTCAGAAGCCCCTGCTGGCTGAGCAGGGGCACCCCTTCCAGCGCCTCAGTGGTCTGCTGAGGGAGTGGAGCCGGAGAGCTGCCCAGACCGGCCAGGGAGCGGATACAGAACCCGAGCTGTGCACGGAGGTTTCCCAGCCCAGGACGCAGTGCGGACCTCTGGAACTTGCCCTGCACATTCTGTCCTTGGGATTGTTTTGCCGTCTGTGTGCTGAACACCATGGCAACAGGCCATTGCTTCACGATGGAAGGCAGAAGTCGCCCAGTCACACAGTGAGCCTGGGTGTCCATCAGCGGGTGAGTGGATGGGGACACCGTGGTATGTGTACACAATGGAGTATTATTTAGCCACAAAGAAAGGCAAGATCCTGTCACTTGTATAAAATGGGTGGAACTGGAGATCATAGTGTTAAGTGCAATAAACCAGACTCAGAACGAAAGGGAGTGCATTTTTTCCCTTGTAAGAGAAATCTAGGGGAAAAAAAGACACAAAATGACATGAAAACAGAAGGGGAACTGTTAGAGACGGGGAAGGGAGTGGAGAGAGGACAGAAAGCGTGAAGAGCTCGGGATAGCGAGGGTAGATATGATCAAAGTATGTCACACATGTATATAAAAGTGCCACACTGAATCCCATTATTTGGTTCAACTGATATGTCCTAATTATAATTTTAAAACTTAAAATAAATATATCAAATTTCAAAAAGAAAGTGAGAAACAGCAATCAAATCAGCCCTTGGTGAATGAAACCAACAGTGATTGCAGGTGAAGTCACTGGGACGGGAGGACTCCAGGTGGGAGCGCTCGCGCCCACACCACCCTCCTCTGTGGTTCCCTGCACCCCTCCGTCATCAGTGAGGGCAGCCGCGGCCGGGCACCCCACCCTGCAGCCAGGCAGCAGCCACAGAGCCAGATGGGTCCCCGCCACAGCAAAGCTAGACACACATTGTCCCAGCGCCCCGGCCTGCCGGCCTCCCCGACCTGGGCTGGGGGCTGTGGACAGATTTGGGGATCCATCGGTTCTGTTCCCAGTGCACCCCAGCCTCCCCGCCAGGGACTGCCTGTGACTGCCACTCACGCTCTTCTTACACAGGCACAGGCTGGCCCTGCTGCCGCACCCAAGGCTCCGCCCTTTACCGTCCCAGCCACGAAGCATCCCGGAGAACTGCAGACCTCTGCGAACGTCTCCGACCTGACTTTGTCACTCAGAGTTCTGCGATTTCCTGAAAAGGATTCCAGGTAGGAAAGGAAGCGTGTAATTGGGCACAAGTCATTTAACCTGTCTTTAGCCAGATATAGTGCTACATAACCTGTACTGGAGGCTGAGGCAGGAGGATAGTAAACTTGAGCTCAGCCTGCGCAACCTAGAGACTTAGTGAGACTGCATCTCAAAATTTAAAGCTAAAATTTAAAAAGAGGTCAGGGACTAGTTCTGTATGAAGTTCCTGGTTTCAATCCCCAGAAAGAACAAACAGATAGATAGATAGACAGACAGATAGATAGATAGATAGATAGATAGATAGATGATAGATAGATAGATAAATGTATGTCTTTGGATTTCACCTCTGTGGCCAGTTAGGTCACAATTCTTTGGAATGTAGCACTAGACTTTTTATGAAGTTCAGGCTTAGAAACAAAGTTTCTTTGGTTCATTTCATTTGTTCATTTTTTCATTCATTTGTGTCAGTGAACGTCGCAGAGCTTTCAGTAATAACAAACACCCATCTATGCCACACGTGCCGTAGGCACTGGCTTACACAGTCATTTCCTCTCTGCTCCATCGCACGGCAGCTGTGTATGGGACGGACAGCGGATACACAGGCTGTCACGCCGTGAATGTCAGCAGGGCTGAGCGGTAACGCGGCACTGAAGCTCTGAGAGGAACAGGAATGTTTAGGGTAATGCGTGTCTGATTTTCTTGAGGCAGGAGCCCACTAGCTCTGTTCCGTTCCAAGCTCTGAATCTACACAGTCTCTGCAGCCCTCCCCTCAACCTGTGGAACAAGACTGGGGTGCATGGAAGTGAACCCCCCAAAGGAAGCTTGGCAGATACAAATCACAGCCCCTCACCTGTGACGGCTAAGACTCACGTGGAGGTTTTCGCTTCCAAGGTCTTTGGACTTACGTTATTAGAAAGAATAGTATTATTTTCATGAAGGACCAAAACAGTAACTTTTTTTTTGGTTCAATATTCATAATTCAAAAATAAGCACAGTTGCCTTTTTAATTTTTTTCTCAGCTATAAAAATAATAAATGGTACCAGTAACAGCAGGCTGGGTAATTCAGACCAACCTCTACTCTGAGAAAAATTAACGTAGCAGGACAACATTAAAATTTATCATTTTAAAAGCAACAAAGAGCTAAAAAGAGAGTGAATAATCATTACGCCACACTTTGAATGAGACCCAGAAACATAAGCTGCAATCTCAGGGCTCATTTCACCCTGAAGGTTTCCTCTGTAAACAAAGAAACAGCAGGAAGACTGACCTCACCCTAGCAGGAAGGTCACCCAGGCTCCTGGCGAGCTGCAGCCCGGCGGCCAGCACCTACCTGCAGGCCAAAGGCAGAGTGGATGTGCACGGTCCCTACCTCCTTAGTCTGGCTGTCATCGTCACTGTGGCCCAGGGAACCTCAGGCTTTGAATTTGAGCTGAGGTCATCGCTACTGTGTGGCACACTCAGCCCCTGATAGAGAAGTGTTTCCAGCGTGGACCTGGGGTTATGTCTCCAGGGTGTTACTGTAGGGAGTTGGTGGAACTTTAGGGGCATGGGGCATTATGGGAGACCTTTAGGTCTTGGTGTGTCTGCACCAAAGGGGACTGGGGTGTCCTGGGACCTGTCTCATTCTCCTTTGCTTCCTGCCCAGCACTGAGTGGCTGTGCTCTGCCACGTCCTCACTGGCTGTCACTGGTCTAGGAGGAAATACAGTAGCACTTCCTATCAGTCTCCAGTCACAACATTTTTGTCAACCAACCAACGCATAACCTTTTTTATGTGTGGTTTTTTTTATTTTAAAGATAGTAAAATCCAAAAGAACGTAACAGAACAAAATCAATCAAAACAAAGCAGTAGAACTGGTCCAGAACTTCAACATAAGATATTATGAGAACAATAAGTACTATAGTATATCTTGTTATTTTCAGAATAGTTGACCATTCCATCAGGTACCGTAAAATCAAACCAAGAACAAAATACAATAAAACAAATAAAAACACAATATGAAATAAAGAAAAAAAATTAATCAGAATAAAGCAAAACAATGAGAACAATATTGGGCCTCAAAGAAAAGACAGAAGAGAATCCCCCATATTTGCTACATTACATACTGTCATCTTCCCAAGAGATGCTCAGACTGCCAGCCCCAGGCCTGCAAAATCAACTGAACAATACAAGCATTTAGTTGCTTTATGTACCTTAGTTTCTACCAACTTAGCCGGTCCTCTGAATTAGCAGGTTGCTTATGGGCGGGGGTGGGGGAGGGGGGATAGTCCTTGATTCTTAGCCTGCACACTGGTAGGCATACGGGAGGCAGATCTTTCTCTTCCTGGAGTCTGCACCGGTCACACATTCACCAGGAAGGCAGGCTAGTTGTCTTCTGGTTGGATCCTCCCTGACCCAATGTGGTGGGTTCTCAAAAGGCACATCTTTCTCTTCCTGGAGTCCACACCGGTCACGCACTCACCAGGAAGGCAAAGGTAGTTGTTTTCTGGTTGGAGCCTCTCTCTTTATGTGTGTTCTTCAGGGTGTCTGCAAAGTCAAAACTCTTTTGATAATAGCACCAAAGCATTATCTGCCCTTTTTACCACGTTAATGTTTGCAGTGGTGGCAAGGCCACGGTGACTTCACAGAAATCAGAGTGACCGAACTGTACTAGGAGTGTACAGTGGTACACACAAGTGCAGACAAAAAATGAAGTTTCACTAAAGAGTTTTTTAAAATTAATTTCATTGGTACGCTTTTGATATGTATAATGATCACATTCATCATAGCAAATTTGTACCTGTGCATAATATATCTTGATTCTTCTTATATTCCCCATCCCCTTCTTCTCCCTTCAACCCTTCTTCCCCTCCTTATTTACAAAAGCTTTGTTTTCATTTTTTCCTTCTATTCTTTTTTTCCTTTTCTTTTCCTTCCCTTCCCCCTTCCCTTTTTCCTTCCCTTCCCATTTGAACATTTTCTTCTCATTTCCCAACGTCAGTCACCCATTTCAGTTCTCATTAACCCTTTCAGTTTCTCACACAAAAGAAACATCGTGATATTCAAATACATGTGTCCAATTTATTTCACTAAAAAGTACGGTCTCAAGGTCATCCATTTACCTAAAACTGTCTCAAGTTTACTCTTCTTTATGGCAGAGTAGTACTCTATTATACATAAAAACCACATATAAAGGATGCTTTTAATGACTCAGGAGAAAATTGTTGTTTTTCACTTTTGACTGCACACTTTTTTCCCTCTCAGTCATGATCACTGAGAGTGTTCACCTAAAGCACTTCAGCTACATAGTAAAGTCCTATAGCTTTGAGACGAAGGACTTAGGCAATTATTTAACTTGTGAGCTGAACTTCTGACTTTTTTTTAATGGAACAGCATTTTTACTAAAAGAACAATTGACAAACCATTGACATAGGAGAAACTATAATTTCCAACTTGCTAGATGTCAGATATGCCAAGTCTGTGTCCCCTGAAATCAAAGAATGAATTCCAAAGGACAGCAGAGGTTAAGAGTAGGAAAGATTTGTTGGGGAACAGGAATAGCTCCTGAGAGACAGTGGGTGGCCCCTGAGGCCCTTTGTTGGGGTAATTTGTACAGCAGAGTCGCACGTGGAGTACAGTGTGGGCCGGACTACAGTCAGCCTACAGGACTACGAGTGTGGCTGCCGAGATCACGCTGGTCCACTAGGGAAGCGGGTCATGGAGCAAGCATACACAGAAAGAGCAAAGGCACTGTGGGTGAGAGACAGGTCCAGATGCTCCGGTCCCCCACCTGGGTGACCAATGCCTCTCTGGACTTCCTGGGCCAGGTGGTGCCAACTCCAGGCCACTGCTCAGCCCTCAGGGAGGTCTGCAGGCCTGGCCATTACAACTTCGTCCTGAGGCCTGGCCTTCTTCAGAGGCTCCTCCAGCCACAATTCTGATGTCTTTATGCTTCCCTCCTGACTTCCTTGAGAGCCCAGTCCCGCTCTGACTGTCTACTAATTTCTATGTGACTTGGCTCCTTGTAATACTGTGACTATCTAGAATTGGTTATTTGGCATGAAGAATTTTATGAACTGTCACCTCAAAATTTGCCCCTTTCATATACTGATTATTTCAACCTGGGGGAATGTGAAAGGCAGCAAACATAAGAAAAGGCTTCCTCCCAGCTCCCCTGCCTACCTAGGGGCGGATTTTCCAAAAGGAATTCAATGACCATTGATCCTCTCCTAGGAATCTCATCAACCAGGGACCACTGGCTCCCATCACGGGAGAAAAGACTGGAAGTCTTTGTGGCGGGAGTCTGTCATCTGTCATCTATCATCGATTTTTCCGGGGCCCAGTCATTTCTTTCAAATCATATACTTGCTCCCTAAGTTGCCTGAATTCGTGCCTTCCAAGTGACCAGTGCATAATTTTATAAAATTGAACATGAGTAAACAATCCAAAGTACAAAGTAAACTAGTTCATTATTTTCTTCAGTATCAGTGATGAAATTCAGAGCCTATGTTATACCATCAACTAATCGATTAATTTTAATCTGTGGTTAACAAGTTCATTGAAAGACTCCATATTGCATAACCTTTAAGAAACTACCACTTGTTGAGTTTTGGTGAAACATCAAAGTAGAATACCTACAATCACCATGAGAGAGTATTAAAATACTTCTTTTTTCTAAACATATCTGTGTGCCACTGGATTTTGATGATGAAGTTTAATGGAAACAAAAGATTCCTGCAGCTTGAATATAGAAACAGGAAAAACTATTTGTCTTCAAAGTCATTGATTAGAGAACTAAGAAAAATGTAAAGTAATGCCGTTCTTTTCACTCTTTTTGATGGTCATTTTTCATGACAATGTATTATTTAACTTTTAATGGATTAAAATTCAATTTTTCTAATGAAAATTAAGACTTTGGAAAGCCCATATGTGCCATCATGAGTTTAACAGCTTATTTGTAAATGATAATAAATAAGTTTCAGGTATTTTTATTTTTTTAGCTTTGATTTGTGGTGTGATAAATATCAACAGGTAAAACTCACAGAAACAAACTCCTTGCTTTCTGTACCCCTCCTCCCTACAGCGCTGAGCTGGCCCACGCGTGAGGTGGGTGAGGGGCTCCAACCCTAAACTGCTTCCCCAGCCCCCAGTCTCCTTGGTTTCTAGAAATGTAAGATTTTCCTAAGGTCAGAAAGTTTAAAGACTGCTGATTCAGCAGACGAATGCCATACATGAATAAGCACTAATCTTTTATTTCTCTTATTTTTATTTTAAAGAGAATAAAAACAAGCAAAATAAAACAGAACAAAGTCAAGCATAACAAACCAGTGTAAGTGACACAGGACTTCAAAACAATAGGAAAGCAACAATGGTTACCACACTGCCTCCTCCTGTCTTCAAAACAGCTGCAGATACCTTCAGACATAGTAGAAATCAAACAAAACAGAGCAGAGTGGAACCAACAAAAATAAAAAAGAATGCAATAAAGGACTTCAAAACAAGACAACAGTAGATCCATAATGGCTACCATAATATGTCTTGCTATCTTTGAAATAGCTGCCCATGCCACTGGATATAACAAAAACAAAACAGAATGAAACCCAACCCCCAAAAAAGCAATTGAAATGACACAGGACTTCAAAATAAGATAATAGAGACTTAACAATGGCCTTCAGAAGGAGATCCCCCATAGACGCCACACTGCATACTATGATCCTCTGAATAGATGATCAGATCACCGGCCCTGGACCTGCAAAGTCAGTGAAATACCAAACATCACGAGCATCAAACTGCATTTCACCTCAGTGGCTACCAGCCTGTGTTTCTCTGGACCAGCAGGTTGTTTATGGGGGCTGGCTCTCCTTGTTTCCCAGGCCACACACAGGAAGGGGCTGGGGTCTGGCTGTCCTCTGGTGGTGGAAGCCCACTCATGGCACTGGTTCACAGGGGGTCTTGCTTCTTGTTGATTTCTTGTTCTCTTCCCCCACAGTCTGCGAATGGCGCTGACTCACAGGAAAAGACTGGGGTCTGGCTGTCCCCCAGACAGTGGCGGCCGGCGCATGGTGCTGGTTTGCAGGAGGGGACTTTCAAGATGCATTAACCGTATAATGCAGAGTTGATTAAAAGGGCAAAATACAGAGTGTGAGAAAAGACTGTTGAAAAAGTCAGGAAGAGACAGCTCCAAACCAAGGTGGTCTCCATAGCCATGCTGTGAGAGGGGGTATAGAAGTGAAAGCCCTGGCATCAAGCCTGGGTGATAGGGAGAGAGAGCGACAGATACAGAGACAGAGACAGAGAGAAAAGGAGAGAGAGGGGGAGACTGTCAAACTGATCCTTACTTTGAACGGTACCTTACTTTGAACCTGGGAGAAGGCACTTGCAGTGCATATTGCCCTGGACATTTCAGCGGCCAGACATATAAACTGAAATTACGAGGGAGAGAGTGGATCACTTCACCCAGCAAGGAACCTGAGCGCACTTATTCGCAGGTCAGTTCTGCAGATCCACGGTCCTGAGCTGCCCCGATCCTTCTGTCTGCCACGTGTCACCGTGACCATCTCCTCACTGTCACAGACCACGACCCTGCATGACTGCCAAGTCATATGCTATGAAGCTGTGGAAAGGCCAGGTACAAGGAGTTTATCGGAGTAGACACAAGCTCTTGTGCCCGGTGCCGCCACAGGTCACAGGGCAGCTGTCTTGTGGGAGACCACCGAGCAGCTGGGTGGGGATGAGACACGGGGTTGGCCTCGGATGTGTCCGTCAGGAAAACATGGCTCTGTTGAGGTCACACCATCCGTCTGGGAATTCCTCTCTACCAGGGGAACAAGTCTTGCTGGGACAATGTCCCAGCTACAAGGTTCAGGCCGACGGTGAGCCCCACGCTTGCACCAGACCCGTCTGTGTCTGGCCCTTCCCCAGTTTCCATTCGGGGATGCAGTGGCTCGAGTATGGATAGTTTGTAATTATCGTGAGAAGTCTGGGGAGAACAGGGCATAAAGCCATCAGGATAAATGGAGAGGAGGAATCAAGGGTGTAGCCTTCCCCACAATCTTGCTTCTACCAAGAAGTTGCTGGAAGGGATTTTCTTAGACCTTCAGTCTGGCTGTTCCGCTGGCAGCATTTTTTCAGTAAGTTGGTAGAAGGAGATAACATGGACTCATTCAAACTGGAAAACCCTAACAGACACTTCCCAGAAGCATCTCACACCCTCCCTTAGTCTCTAGTTTCTCACACGGCACAGTGGAGACGGACTCCTGAGACGCCCTGCTGCTCTGCTCCACACGCTTGCTTTAGACGTGTTCTTTCCATTTGCTGCCTTCAGTAACACACAGAAAGCAATTTCACTTTAAGAAGTTCCTGGACCATTGCTTGTCCCATAATCAAAAACATTAGACTGAGAACCTTGTTGAAGAAGAATAACCCTTCAACAAATATTGGCACTCATATTAAGCATATGAAAGAATTATATAAGTGATTTGCTTTCAATACCTTTAACCCAACTCACCCAATCCTGTGGTAAAAAGGCCCCCGTAGGTCACTCCTGGTGCCGAGGATGAGAGGTAACTGGACCCTCTCTACAGAATTTGCAGAACACACTTTTATGAAGGTCCAGCATCCTTAATTTCCACTGAGCAGCTCACTTCCAGAAGACTGGCTTCTGCCGAGTGAACAAGAAAGCTGAACAGCACTGTTAGACTATAATTGGAACCCCGACTCACTAAAAAGATGCAAAACATGTTTTTAATTAAACTTTTTTCTAAAAATGCTAATGGAGCACCGGATGATGTTAGATTGGTGTATACACTGTGTAATATTTAGATCTGGGTAAACACTCGTCTCTTCAAACATTTATCATAAAGATACAAAGTATACTGGATTATAACAAGTATCTCTTTTAAACTCTCTGAGAGTTCTATAGAAACATCCCAGTGGAAGACAAGATGACTCCCTCTTCTTTCAGGTTGATCCTCAGCGTTTCCCTCTCCCTAGACAGAAGGCAATGTCCCTAATTTCGTGTTCTTGCTGTACCTGATCCACCCCAGTTCAGCATCTGTGTTAATCTGAGTAGCAAAGAATCAAGAGTGGCAGAACAATGAGAAAACACAGAACCATGGAATTAAAAGAACAAAATGCAGGTAGACTTGTGTAACCACCGTCACGATGAAGTACAGAACACGACGCTCTTACCACAAAGCCATCCTCTCGGCCTCTGGTGCGGCCTCCTGGCGGTGTGTACACAGAAGCCGTGCCCAGGTGAGTCAGAGAATAACTCGGACCGAATGTGCCCTTTTCACGACAGCCTTCCCTTGTGGGACTGACTGGGGTCCCACAAATGCTACATTAAGCTCTTCCAAGAGTAACACCCCGGGGAACTAATTACCTCCCTCCAGGCCCTGTCTTACAAAGGTTCAAATCCATCAACATGAAATAGGTTTTTTATTTCTTATTTTCATCAGTATTTTGTATCTTTCAACATACAAGTCCCATACATGTTTTGTTAGACTTGCAACTATGTATTTGTCTCTTATTGTGAATGATAATTAATAGCAATTTTTAATGTTGGTTTTTCATGTGTTCATATATCAAAACATCATTAGTTTTTGCACGCTGATCTTGGAACTTCGTCAGACTCACTTATTAGGTCTGGGAGTTTCTGAGTATTCCTCAAAACATACTACATAATGTCTTCTGTAAGTACGATAGCTTTTCTTCAGATGTGTATGGTTTTTATTTTTTAATTTCTCTGGAGATTTTGTCCTCAGTCTACGGGATATTAAGGAATGCATCGTTTGATTTCTAGCTGCTTTGAGATTTCCTTGCTATCTGGCTATTGACTTGATTTCTAGTTTACTATGCTGTGGTCAGAGAAAGCAGGCTCTGTGATTTCATGTTTTGTAAATGGGTCCAGGTTTGCTGCCACGGCCCTGCACGGCTCTCCAGCCTCCCGGGTGAGGACTGTGAAGGGCAGAGAGAAGGTGAACAAACAAAGATGAGGCCAGGGATTTAGCTCAGTGGCTCAAGCACTTGCCTGGTAAGCACAAGGTCTTGAGTTCGATTCCTGGTACCAAAATAAAAGAAAGAAAGCTACAGAAATCTGGGATCAGGCAGTGCCCTCTCTCCCGATGCCAGGATAGGAACTGCTCAGTCAGCACCGCAGGTTATTGATACACTCTGCCACGTGACCCCCCCTGCCCAGCAGCCCGCCTGCCCAGCGCCTAAGGGCACGGTGTCCCTGGCCTGCAGCAAGTGCGTTGCCAGGCCCTCCTCGGCGGACGCCCCTTGTTCTCCCCTCGGCCTCGCTCCAGCCCCGCGCCTGTGATGGTCTCCAGCTCCCGCTGCTCCCCACGGTTGGTTTTCTCACACAGAAGGTGCCTTACATCAGCAGGTTTCATGGATGCTTCGAAAGAATGCGGCTCTGCCGCTGTTCAGTGCGGTGTTCCGCGGTGTTGACTCCATCCCGTTGGTTTACGGTTTGTCGAGTGTTTCTGTATCCTCGATTTTCTGTGTAGTTTTACTATCCGTTATTGAAAGATTGATTTTGAAGTTTTTAAGTGTAAGTCCTTTTGCACAGAGCGTAGCAGAGTGTCCTAACACCACAGATAGTCCCCAAAGCCGAGCCAGCCCCGCGAGGGGCACAGCCAGCATGTCAGTCCGCAGTCGGTCCGGCGAGAGAAACACTGCAGCGAGGACCGCGTCCTGCATGAGTTTAATTAAAGGACATCCTGGTTTCCCCTTCTTCACTGTTAGCGCCTTCCTTCTTCCGCTGACAAACTTCTTTAAAGCCTTATCTTCATTTTCCTTTCCATTTTAACGTTTCACTCTACCGGGTTCGGGTACATTACCTAGGCCTGACCTTGCAATCCATTAAAATTCCTTATTTCCAATCTGTTTTTCCTGTACTTTTTCATGAGATTTTGGGGCAAAAAAACAGTTAATTTCAAGACACAGTACTAATATTTCATTCACTGACTAAGCATTTTTGCAGTGTTTATTTTTCCCCCTTTTTAGGGCTGGGGATAAGTCCAGAGCCCCGTGTTTGCTATGCCTTCATTCTACCACTGAGTAGCTCCGTTCTTCCTTCCCATTCTCTTCTGGTCCCTTCCCCCCGCTTTCCTGGTGAGTCACTCAGTGAACATGTGGATGCACTCTGAGGACTGTGGGGTACAGTGTGTGGGTGGGGGCAGAGTGACTCATTGCCTGCGAGTTCTGGAAAATTAGATGTATGGTGCACAGGTCAGAGGTTCATCGGCACTACTTGAGACTGTTTCAATCTGATTAATTAGATTTACCAGGTAGAGCTGGGGTCCCGACGTTCACTAACCACCTGCACAAGAGCAGGCAGGCACTCTAACAAGCCCCTGGGAGGCAGAAATCATACGTTCTCATAGAATTTAACATGTTCACGTTATCAAGAAGCATGTACATTGAAAATCAATTGTAATCTTTTCCTGCATCGTGTGAAACCTGGAGGGTAGAACTGATGGTGATTTATTATGACACGATTTCTCAACAGAATCCTATTACCCTGTGGATCCTAAATAAAATACATAACCCACAGAGGCACTGTTTTGATTTTGTTAGGAAACGGAGTTTGAAATTAATGGAATTTGACAGTAAACTATAACACATGTTCCTTAATAAGGCAGAATAGTGTCTGACATAGGTCCAGTACTTAAACTGCCTGATAAACTAAATAAAAGAACAGCAGGACCATTCAAAGCCAGGCTCGCTTTAGATCTTATTGTTATCCATTGTTCAAAAGGTAGGTGAAGGCTGCACCATCTGAGTGTGTCTAATGACTTATGGACAGGTTTTTGTTAAGCTCATTGTAAAACATTATTCGGAGAACTTTGTATAGATTTCTAAAGGTGGCCTCTGTAGCACCTGCGAGAGAATATGGTTCAGCTGGGACCCCATCCAGACTGTGTCAGTCCTGATTTAATTGCAAGCTTTCTGGCTTAGAACAGTTTCTTGTTGCTGTGGTAACAATCAAATCACTGGGCATTTGCTTAAATCACTTGCTGGCTCTATGTGCCAGTGTGCTTGTCCTACAACTATTGTTCTTCTCTGCGTCAGAAGCATGAGAATTAATAGAACAAGCTTTTTGTCCTTCGTCCTGTGGCAGTCTCGGGTTAGGTGTTCCTTCTTGTCTCTCAGGTCAGCCTCAGCCTCCCAGGGAGTAAGGACAGACATAACATGTTGGTTTCTGTGTCCTCAGTACCTGGTATCCAGTATAGTATCTAAAGTAAGCAGGCACCAACCAATACTTGATGAGGAAATCATGAATAGATAAACAGGGCACAAGTAGGACCATGATTGATGATTGATTGATATGCTGGGGGTGGAGTCCATGACCTTGAACATCCATGACCTTGCAACCAACCTACCACTGAGCTATAGCCTCAGCCCCAAGGGGATAATTCATCGTCTATCACACGCGATGCTTCTTGCCCTCATAGTGCTGGTTCCCTTCCCCAAGCACCAAGCAGGGGTTGACTTACCTGATTTTAAAGATATCTGTCCTTTCCAAACTTAGACATTTCCTTTAAATTCCATGAATGATAGGGGCTGTTCTAAGGCACAGACACAGAGAAAGAGCATTGGGGAAGTGGAAAGAATAGCAAAACAAGAAAAGGATCATGAGGAAGAAGAGGAAGGGAAAGAACGGCAGAGGCAGAGCAAGGGAGGAGGCTGGCTAGAGAAAATGACAGGAGAAAGGGAAGAGGAAAAGAACAATGCAAACTGGACATTCACTGGCTTGAATCACAAGGTGAGGCTGACAGGCTCAGGCCAGTGCAGTCAGGGAGGAGAATCGGGGAGGCACCCGTGGGTGGCGTGGGTGGTAAGTGCCGGGACACCCCTGCAGGTCACGAGCAGGCCAGGGTCTCTCCTCAGCTCTATTTCAAAGGCTGGCCCTGGAGTGGATGAGTGTGTGCTCTCCGCCCTGCCTGCCCCTTACAGCCTGTTCTGGATGAAGCAGAAGAGGAACGAGAGTCTTTCCTCCAGAGTTATGTTTTACTAAGCCTTGGCTCGCAGCCCAGATCTTGGAAGTAGCCATCTTTGGTAAAGCAACGCAGCCTGCAGATGAAGAACAGCCCTGCAAATCTGGCTACAGGGACGCAAAACAAAGGCAGTTTGGGTCTGCCAAGAACAAAAACGGAAAATATCATTGCCTTCGAACAGTTCAGAGTTCTGCCCTCTTAGGATAAATTCAGAAAGAAGCACACTGTCTCTTAAAAAGACACACTTATTTGCTATTGGTGGGAAGTAAATTAGTACAGTCACTGTGGAGAAATGTGTGGAGGTTCCTTGGGAAGCTAAAAATAGATCTTCCACGTGCTCCAGCTGTCCCACTGCTGTGCGCACAGCCAGAGGACTGGAAGCCAGCACAGCGGAGAGACCTGCACGCCCGTGTCTACGGCAGCACAGCTGACAACCACTAAGCTAGGGAACTGGCCTAGATGCCTGTCAGAGGGATGGAAAAAGAAAACAGTAAATAAAGGTGAATGAAATCTTGTCATTTGCAGAAAAACGGACAGAAATGGAGGACATTATCTTAAATGAAAAAAGAAAAGTCAGACTCGTGTCCTGTCTCATATGCGGAAGCTAAAGAGAGCCGACCCGAAGGCGGAACTGTGAGCACGGGAGAGGGAGCGCAGGGGGCGCAGAAGTGATTGGAGCTGGGGCTGATCAGCGCCAGCGGCGCGCGTGCAGTGGACTATCACACTGATCCCTTTAACAGGACGACTAATAGGCGTTAATAAAAGAGTCAGCACACTTGCTCCTATCTCCCCTCACATGCTGGGGAGATGGAAGGGCCTGGAAGGGGCTGCCTGAAGTTTATGTAACTTGTTGTAAAGGTAGAACAGGAAATCAAAAGCCCTAAACGTTTAACATTTTTTTCCTTTTCTCTTTCTTCTTTTTTTATTTTTTTTACAAAAGAATCAATCAATTTTGTCTCTTAATCACAAACTCATGTGTATTTCAACTGTCACTGACTTACTTGATGCAAAACCCAAGGGATCTGGAGACCCATCTTCCTGACTCTCTGTCGCCACCACGCGGAGCGCTCCTTCCCCTCTGCCCGCGGAACGTGCGGCCTGGGTCACTCGTGTGCGTGGTGAGGTTGAGGGGAAGCACTCTGAGAAGTCCGCATGAGCAGACGCGCTCCGACCCGTCATCTCCACGCCACTGCTTGACACGAAGAGGAAGATCCGTCCTCTGAATTACTGGCTGCTGACCGGGGTAGAGCTACTCATGAGATCAAATTCCTCATTAAAGGGAGGGTGCAGGAGGCACTTCGGTGCCTCGCCAGGGTCCAGCATAGAGAGCCGCTATTCCTCACAAGGACGTGGACCTGTGAGACAGACTCGGGTGTGCAGTCGCTGGTGCACGTGGTGTGTGCGCTTCCCATGGACATCTTGATGCCTTCCGGGGCCTATTTTTATCCAATTTAAATGTGAAATACACAGTTTTATTGCCCAGCTTTTATACAAATCAGATCAGATCAACAAAGGCTTTTTGACTTCCATCTGTGTCCAGGAATCTGTTGTGCTGATCTTCGTGGGGAATTAGGGAGAGAAACACAAGAGTTTTCTCAATTCCCAATTCCCAATAGGCTATAAGCAAAATTTAATTTAAATAAAGACCAAGACCCAGGATGGAGAAACCTTCCACTTTTCACTGTAAAAAGAGAGCCAAGAAAAGTTTTAGGAGAGTCTCTCCAAGCCGCAGCCCATTGCAGTGTGACGTGGGACCCTGTGGGAGTCCCTGCGGGCATCTTGGAAGTTGCAGACGGGCTCTCCCAGTATCAGCTTCCCCCTCAGTCTCCTTGCTCACCACTACCATGAAAGGTGACTTCCTAGTAGAGTGACCTATTTACCTGTGTGGGGGTAGTGTCAGGGCACACTCACCTTTTCCCCCACTGTGAGCCGCCTGCCCTGCAGTTGAGATGCTGGAGTGTGGCAGCCCCTTTGTGACCATGAGTAAAAGACTGAGAGAAGAACAAAGTGTGACCTGGAAATCCTGAACCACTGTCAATAACTGTTTCCAGGTTCCTTATTCACTGAAAAAGAAAATTAGTGTGAGCAATCATGTAAAGGCAATGGTGTAAAATAGTTATTAATGGCAGCTCTTGAATTAGACTTCCCAGATTCCAACACCAACTGGTTGTGTGAGCCAAAGCAAGTCGCTTGAATCTGCCTTGATTATCTCTCATGTAAAATGTAGATGAGGGTAATGGATCTCTCCAACTTTGAGGGCTTTTTCTGGTTCTGAGTCATCTCAGACAACCTTTCTCCACTGGAAAAACCACTCCAGACCACAAACCCCAAGCTCTAGGGGTACCACCTCCTGCAAAACTGGAAACCAGTGATCATATCAGACTCTTCAGCATTTTATCCTGAGATCCAGTCCACAAGGGAAAAAGGTCTTCAAGAACCACCCCTTCCACCTGTTCCTACTAATTAAAAGCAACCAAGCAAACAAACAAAAACTCTAGATAATTGACATATTCAGGCAAAACATCAATAAGAAGACTTGGATTTTGCCACACTACTGGACAGCTTTCCATTCTTGGAACGAAATACCTGATTTATACAAAGAAGGAAGGGAGTGTTTACTTTGCCTCACAGCATCAGCAGTCTCCACCGCTGGTCAGCTGGCACTGGGGTGGGATCATGAAGAAGGGCGTGGCGGAGGAGACATGTTCTCCTCAGGTCTGGGGGGAAAGCCCGAGAGAAAAAGGCAGGGACCACATAAGGTCCCTGCGTTCACACACCATTGACCTCCACACAGACCCAGTAGTGTGCTTGACTAATCTCCAAGGCACCTGAGAAGCCAATCAAGCTGACAACCAAGATTAGCCATCACGGTCACACGTGTCACTTTTGGAATTTGTCACACACTTACTCCATGTTTGGAATCTGTCACATAAATATAAAGTAGCTGTGGTCATGTGATAGGCGTTGATAAACATCTCAGGTACTATGAGTCTGTGTAAAGCCAAGCTTTATTCTACTTGAGTGATATAGAATTGTAATATTTTAGATATGACTAACAGTTACTCCTTTTTTTCCAAAACAATTTCATATTTTAAAATGCAATAATGGGAAAAAATGTAAATTCTGCTTCAATCAATCTATGGAACCTCAACAAAAATTCCAGCAAGGTTTTTGAAGAATGTTAATAATAATTCTGAGACTTAAATGGGAATTTAAAGGAGGAATAGTCGAGATACCATTAATGAGCCGCGAGGAAGGACTCTCTCTCCCCGCCACACCTTATTGCAGAGCTGCAGGCTTCAACTAACGTGATGTTGTTCCAAGCATAGACAGCAGATTCATAACAAGTGAAACAGACAGCCCAGTCTGTAGGAAAGCAAACTGCTTCCTCCACTGTCACACCACGACAGACAGCACAGACGACCGCTGGGCCCATGAGAAGTGGGGATTTCTCTGCACCAGGAGCAAGTACTCAGCAGACATCAGCCAGGCGTCTACTTTCCCTCGATTCTGACATTGTCTCTCTGGAATTAGTCCCAGAGCCACGTGGAGAGGTCTCACCCTGTCCATGACCTCTGACGCCAGCCTCAAGGCCCAGATCGCTTTGTTTGCCTGTCTGACTGGCTATAAACCAAGTTCCCACAGCCTGCTCCTTGGGTTGAGTCAACTTGCTCCAGTGGGTCACAGAACTCAGGGAAACGTTTATGTTTACAAGTCCATTCTAAAAGATATGACATGGGCTTCCAGGAAGATGCTGGGACAGTAAGCAGCAGAGTAGACAGCCCCTCTGACAGAGTCCAGATGATGGAACATAGCATCATGGGAAGACACTTCAGGGGCCACAGTGGAGGATCCACACCAGTGGACAGCCCAGGTCCACAGGAGGCAGCCTGCGCTGCCCCCACACTCACCCCAGTGGCCATCGGCCATCGTGGGGGCTCCCTGCCAGTGACCAGCTTGGTCAGGAGGTGGTGGCCAGCCCCACCCCCACACACACTCCACCAGCCATCAGGGAGCCAATGCAGGCTGGGAAAAGCAGCAGACAGCCCTGCACCAGCACACCCAATGGCCACCATCAGATACCTGTAGCCAGCACTGGCTAGAAGAAGCAAATAGTCTCGCTTCAGAGAAATTGTAGCCAGTGCAGGAAGTGCCTGGGACCCCAGTGCCCACTTGTCCTGAAGAACCCAGAAATGTGTCAAGACAAAGAAGCAAGAGGCAGTCTCTGACCTCCAACCCGAGTAGAACAAGATCAGGAGATGTAAACACAGAAGAGATCGGAGTCACACAACTGAAATTTCTGAAGTGACAGCAACTGAAGTAAAGATTCAATTCCATGAGGCTACAAAAGAAATTAGAACAGAAATACTAACTCAGGCAAAAGAAGAAATGAAAAACATAATAAATGAATTGCTAATCACCTCGAAAGAAGACATAGATAAAAAATGGAGGAGTACAGGAAAATGAGGGAAACCTTGAATGAACAATATAAGAATTTAGAATGCATGAAACAGATTCAAAGAGATATGCAGGAAATCAAAAACTCCATTAAAAGCTGGCAAAACCACTTGAAAGAAACTGAAGACAGATTTTCAAACTTTGAAGACAGGTTTGCTGCTTGTGATCATGAAAGGAAAGCTCTCTTAAAAATAACAAGGAATGAGGAAGTAACAATTCACCAGGTACAAGACAACCCAAAGAAACATCACTTAAGAGTGAAAAAGAAGGGGTCAACACAAATGACATTAAAAGTCTATTTACAGAAATAATATCAGAAAACTGTCCAAGCATGAGAAAAGGAAGTGACATTCAGAAAAGTGAGGCATATAGAACTCCAGCTAGCCATAACCAAAATAAATCTACATCTAGACATATAATGATCAAGATCCCAGAAATTCATCACAAGAACAGAATATTAAAATGTGTTAGAGAAAAGAAACAGATCATCTATAAAGGAAAACACATCAGTATCATGACAGACTTCTCAACACAAACCATCAAGTCAAGAAGAGCTTGAAGTGAAGTATGTCAAGTCCTGAAAGAAAACAACTTCCAATCCAGATTGATGTACCCTGCAAAACTACCTTTCAAAATTAATGGAGAAACAAGATACTTCCATGACAAAGAACAACTGAAGGAATTCGTGACTACCAAACCAACCCTACAAAGAATACTGAAGGACATTCTATAGAGAGATAAAAATGACCACAGCTCCAAGAACAGTGGCAGAAGGGTATCACCAAGCAGGGCAGACAATTGAATGGAGAGGAAAAGTAGGCAGCCAATGGCAGAAAAACAGCATGGCAGAGACGAGGCAGTGCATGTTGGCCATAACCATTAATGCAGATGGCCTCAATTCACCAATAAAAAGAAACAGGCAGAGTGGATCAGGAGACAGGATCCATCAATATGCTTTATACAAGAAACACATTTAACTAGAAAGGGGGTTCACAGACTGATAGTCAAACGAGAGAGAACAATGTTCTATGTGACAGGGAACCAGAAAGAAGTGGGGGTAGCTTGCCCATCAACTGCAGAGTGGGTAAGATAGATATGGCATTTTCATATAATGGAAAGCTGTTCAGCTATAAAGAAAGATAACCTCAGGCCTCCTGTAGGCAAACGGATACAATTTGAGATCATGCTCATGAATGAAATTGTTCAGAATCACATGGGTGAACATTGTGTTGTCTCCCTAGTATAAAAAACTAAAGGACAGGACTTCTGGGAAGATGGTAGAGTAGTAGGATGCAGGGAAAACAGCCTCTCTGAGAGACACTGTCTAGACGTGGGAACACACCATCTTGAGGAAGACAAAAAGGAGGGAGATCGGATCCTTGGACCCAGGAAGAGCCTGAAGTCTGAATCAAACCCCACAGAGAGAGCAAAAAGAAAAAATTCAATTAAGAAGAAGGTGGTAGTTGGCAGAGCCTTTAGCCAGAGCCGACTCACTGCATGAGGTGAGCTGTTGGAGCCTGATGATGCACGGTTGTGGTGTTGGTGGTGGCTGGGGATCCCAGGATCTCTGCAAGGCCATTCCTTGGTGGGGGGGGTGGCCGGCATGGAGGACTGTGCTGGCTGGTGGTGAGTGTGGAGGGCTTGGTTCTCCTGCGGAAGAGAGCAATTTGCCGGAAGCCATTCCTGAGTCAGGCCAGATATGCCTGGGGCTAAAACTGTTACTGGCTTTCCCCAGTGGTTCCTAGCTGGGTGCAGACACACAGAGACTGCTTGGATGGCTGCGAGCCCGAGGAGGCTGTTCTCAGGGCAGGCCTGCTAAGGTTGTCTACTACTCCATCCATGAACAGTTGCTGGCTTGCAGAGATACAGTGCCACGAATTGGGTTGCTGTCTCCACAGGCTGTTTACCAGTGAATCCAGAGAGAACCTCGGAAGTGGACTTTTTTATTTTTTTATCTTTTTATTGCTTGTTTTGTGTAATATATATATATATATTAGTGTCAGTGTGGTTTCTGCCCTCCTTTTGGGCCTGGTCTTATTCTGTTCTCTTTTCTGTCTCTTTTGGTTTTCTTTTCCCTCAGTCTTCTGCAGTTGTTTCCCTGAGTTGGTGGACCCATCTTTGTTCTCCAACCTATTTGCAGTCTCTTTTCCCTTTTTCCACTTTTCTGCCTTTTCTTAAATTCATTTTGGGTCCTCACCCTTGGGGACAGGATTAACATTTTGTGAACCTAAGTATTGTATATGATTGTTTTGCATCCTCTTGTATGGATATAAATTCAGTTTATATGATTGGGGGTTATAAATCAGGGGTTGGATCAGTTTGCTGTTTTGTTGGCTGTGTTTGCTGCTGTGGGTGCCACTGCAGCCAGAACTGACTTGATTAAACTGGATACCTGTTGGCCTTGCTGGTCCAGGACTGGGATTGACTGAGGGTCACAGAGAGGACTGGGGCATGGTGCCAAGGAACTAGGGACTGGGCTAGGGGAGCAGTGGTTTCTCGTCTCTGACAAACTGAGGAGGTGGGATTTTCCAGTAGACTCGGAGCCCAGGAACCAGTTACACCTGGAAGATATCTCCAGGAAGTACTCATCACCTGGAAGTCCTTAACACCACCATTAAAGTAACACACTGCAGGCAACTAACAGGTATCATGTTAGGAATTAAATTTAAAAAGAAAAGAAATGAAAAGACACTTAAACAGGTCACAACCCCAGACACCCATTTCACGAAAAGCAAACCCAGGGGGCAATGAGACTGGAAAATTTGAAAGCCCCCTACAAGGTTTCTTAGCAGTAGTAACAAAGCAGTTGAATGAGGATTTGGAAAAAATGAAGTCAGAAATAATCTCTCAAATAACCACAGAGATTACCAAAATATACACCATGCTTAGTGATGTCAGGGCAGATACAGACAAAAAAATAAACAAGCTTAAGCAAATTATGGAAGGACAACATAGGAAGCAAATGGATTCCATAAAGCAGATTCAAGTAGATATCCAGGAGAATAGAAACTCTATTGAAAGTATTCAAAGCAGATTAAGCCAATGTGAGGACAGGATCTCAGATATTGAAGACAGGCTTGCAGTTAGTGACCAGGAAAAGAAACATTCTTCAAAACTAGCAAGGGACCATGAGATATTAATCCAGCAGTTGCTTGACGAGACAAAGAAAAATAACTTAAGATTAACTGGAGTCAGTGAACAAGCAGGAGATACTACAAATGACATTAAAAACATCCTTATAGACATCATGTCAGAAAATTTTCCTGGTAGAGAAAAAGAATTTGACATACAAATAAGTGAGGCATATAGAACTCCAATTAGCAATCATAAAAAAAAAAATCTACTTCCAGGCATATCATAGTCAAGATTCCAGAAATTTAACACAGGAATAAAATTTTAAAAGCTGTTAGGGAAAAGAAACAAATCACCTATAAAGGAAAGCCCATCAGAATTACAGTGGACTAGGGCCGGGAGTTTGGCTCAGTGCCTTAAGCGTCTGCCCTGGCAGGCGCAAGGTTGTGAGTTCAATCCCCGGTGCCGGAAAAAAAAAAAAAAAAAAAGAATTACAGTGGACTTCTCAGCACAAACTCTCGAGTCAAGGAGAGCTTGGAGTGAAGTACTCCAAGTTCTAAAAGAAAACAACTTTCAACCCAGACTGATGTATCCAGCAAAACTTTCTTTCAAAATAGAGGGAGAAACAAAATACTTCCATGATAAGGAACAGTTGAGGAAATTCATGACCACTAAACCAGCACTCCAAAATATTTTGAAGGACATTTTAGAAAGGGACGATAAGTATTACAGCTCCACGAACCCCAGTAGAAGGAATCCACCAGGAAAAAAGAAAACAACATGATAAAGATAAGTCAATATGTATCAGTTTTATCCATCAATGTTAGTGGTCTTAATTCGTTAATCAAAAGACATAGACTGGCAGAATGGATCAAGAAGCAAGATCTAATAATATGCTGTATACAAGAAACACATTTAATTCAAAAAGATACTCACAGACTGAAAGTTAAAGGATGGAAAACAATACTCCATGCAACAAGAGTCCAGAAAAAAGCAGAGGTAGCTATTCTATTTGCAGATAAAGTTAATTTTAAGCCAAGACATTAAGAGAGACAAAGAAAGTCATTATATATTGGTAAGGGAACAGTCTAAGAAGAAGAGATAATAATGCAACAAATACTAGTCCACTCAGTTATATAAAACAATTAATAATCGGCATGAAAAATAAAGTAAGACTTAATACAACTGTATTGGGAGACCTCAGTACATTGCTGTCACAAAAAGACAGGTGTGGAGTTCTTGGGATCTTCTGGGTAGAGTATCATGTCATCTGAAACAAAATCTATGTATATAAAAAATTAGTTGTGACAGTCAGAGAAAAAGAATTTTGAGTAAAATGTGATTTTTTCAGGGTCACCTTCAGATTTTATTTTTAATGTGAAATGTTCATTTGAAAAC
>RJWM01018744.1:0-40513 GCA_004363535.1 Dasyprocta punctata
TCCAATAGGATCTAAATGCCCTGAGAGGCTCTCAGAACTGTGTCTCCCATGTGAAGCATCTGGAGTTAACTCCACTACTTTTGCCCATGGCACCCTGGAATTGGTCCACTTGTTTATTTAAGCACTTAAACCAGGCCTTAAAAAATTAACATCAAAACTACTGGAAGCTTTTGATAGCTTTCATACAATGTATTTTGCTTGGGAATAGTACAATATTTTTTAAATGTTCTAAAGAAAGCATATTAAAAATATCCTGTGTATTTTGTGTGAAAAATTGACAGAGGTATGTTTTCTTAAAGAAATTTACCCAAACAACCAAGAAGAAAAGAAGGACAGAGTAAAAGGAGAGACAAGGGTTGGTTGATGGCTGACATGTAAAACCCTTTACCATTCATAAAATATTTGGGTTATTTGAGCTAGGGAGGAAATTGCTAAGGATTAGGTTTATAGCACTTGTCCCTGTCTCTGAAGTGCTACACTGTAAAACTTGTCAAAGAAAAAAGAAAAGAAAAGAAAAGAAAAGAAAAGAAAGCAATCCCATTAGGAAACTTAGGTTTTGCATCCTGTCATTTATTAAGCTTGTCAGTGGCGGCAGTTAGTGTTACAGCACTATATTTATTAATTTTTAGAAAACCTGGCCTGGAGAATCTTTGCCCCTGGCACTAGCCTAGAAAATACAGATTAAAAAAAGTTAGTGAAACAAGCTCATGATGAATACCTGTGGTGAAATACCCATTACCATAGCAAACTGGTCCCAAATGAAGCCAGGTAGCAGATTTGGGAAGGACCAGTTTGCAAAAAGTCAACAAGCTTTTATACAGAGTCTTTTGCTACTATGCAAAGGGAAATTCTTTCTTAGCACGAGTGCTGTGATGGCTGATTCTTGTGGGCCTGGAAAATGACACTGTGTCCCAGGCAAACATCTGTTTTCATTACTGACATTCAAAAATTATTGTCATGAACGTCTAAAGATTCATTCTTGTCTACCCAGCCCTCTCACCGCCCCCGCCCCAAAAAAACCCAAGGACTTACTCTTTTCTCTTTATATCATGGTGTGTCCTCAGAATGTTATGGTCTTGCTGATGTCTCTAGCCATGAATGATGGCTGTGGTCATGTCTGAAAGTGGCTGTGATCTAGGGCAGGACTGGAGCAGTGCGGTAGATTTTGATCACGACCTTTTAAGGTCTTTATTGATAATTCTATATACCACAGAAATCACAGTTACTATTATTTGTTGTCATAGCTCACTGTGGATTTGAATTTCTGTATGTATCAGTCAGCTGTTCTTTCATGGAGCAAGGAAACAGTGCCAGAGAGGAATGGGCAGGTATCCCAGTTCATGCCTCCACGGCTGACTCAGACACAATTAAAACATGTTTTTACCAGTTCCCTCAGTGGATCCCAAGTCAATGAAGTTGACACAAGTAAGTTTAACCAACACACTCTTTCCTTATTTTCTTCCCAGGAAAGTATAGAAGATATGCAGAGCTTTCCGTATCATGTTCAGAAGTTCACACTATAACATCCTAAATTTACTATGTTGCAGGCAGTATTTAAGCACTTTGCGCATATTAATTAATTTAATCATGTAATTTTTACTAGTCCTATCAGGTAGTTAAAATTATCACTGTTGTTTCAAAATGAGGAGACAGGAAGGCATCTTGGATAAGGTCACAAAGCCAGGAATTTGTAGATGGGTCCTGAGTTTATGCTCCTGATCACCTTCCCACACTCATCTCAAGCAGACGCTCAGCAGTGGTAGACAATATCTTTACAAGGACCAATCAGTTTTTTACATAGAGAAATGGTTTGGAGTAGGAGTAGGTAGAACTAGGAGAAAGACTCATACCAGAAAGTAAATAGGTATTAAAAGTTTGAGAGCACCCTCTTGGGTAGACCTGAAGGGTAAAAATGTTTGTTCCTCCTACTTTAGCATGTGAATGCCTTCCCTGGTACATTTATTAATTTCCACATGCCCTGCAGAAGATTTAAAGTCTTGGTAGAGATTAGAATTTGTAAGCATTCTCCAACAATTTAGAGCACCTCCAGGGTGCCCAAGAAACATTTCATGAGAAATTTGCACCTCATACCCAGAGACCTATAAGAAGAGAAAGAAAATAAAAATTTCCATCCTGGACATCTTTTTCCAGGAGCTTGTGGACATGTCTTGGTAAGAATGTTTGCCTTTCAAATTCATCTTCACTGGCATATTTCTCTTGAGCAAGAAGACGGAGCTCACAGTAGTGATCCTGACCAAGGTCTTTCTTCTTTTTCTTTTTCTGTACTAAGAATTGAATCTAGAGCTTTTTGCATTAAGCTACCTTTGCAACCCTTTAAAAATTTTCTTGTGAGACAGTATCTCGTTAAGTCACTAAGTTGCCCAGACTGGTCTCAGACTTGTGGTTTCTCTGCCTCAGTCTCTCTCTCTCTCTCTCTCCCCTCCCCACCTGGCTCAGTCTAAAATCTTATGAAAATGAGCAGTGACTTTTTCAAAAAAGAATCCTCCTTTTTCTGTAAGGTCGAGCAGATGGTAGTACATACCTCTTGGACATAAGTTTGGAAATGAAGGACGTGGGAGATGTCAGATTGGACTAAACTTTGAACTCTTACACTCCTTGCACATAGGAATGGGGGGAGGACCACTCACCCTAAAGATATTATATAAAGTATGGTTTATCGGTTATGCTCAGCCCCTGTAGGTCAAGGTGCAGAACTAAAAATGCCCTCCTATTTGCACTAGATGTGGATTCGATCCCAAAATCAGCCAACATATCCGCTTTGAACAAAAAATACTCTGCATATGCTCATGCATTCCTTCTAGAACATGCAAGGCATGGCCATAGAAAATCCAATCATTATAAGTGAAAACAAAAATTTGACTAGAAACAGTGAGTTGAAGTTGAATACATTCAACTAAATAAGAGGAAACAGTGAAATTTTGTAGACTGTGGAATAGTCTCACTGGGAAGTTGTTGGAAGTCCCATGACTTAGTCTTTTCAAAGTAGACTAGAAAAATGCCTTAAAGATACGCTGTGAGATTCAGGGTTGTAGAGAATACATGAAGGATTTTTTTCTCTGTTCCCCTATGGAAATTTCCTCAGCACTCACTCACACACACACACACACACACACACACACACACACACACACACAGAGTCACTTTCAGAATGTCTCCTTTTTAACTTCAACTTGATCATCAGCACAATTGTGTTTTAAAACCCACAAAGCCCCTTTCTATGGTTGAGTCTACATTTACTGTCTCTTCTGATCTTCCTTGACCTTCATTATGGACCAGGTTTTCTGTGAAGACTATAAAATCCTTACAATTTCCACTTCGTCATCTTTAAAGCCTTGTAAACACCTTCCCCTGTGAGTCTGGGTGATCGAAGTAGCATGCAGTGAGCTTCTTTTGGAGGACTCAGTGGAGAATGAAGAGGACAACCTAATTTCTATCAAATGTTGATTTACAGAAACTGTATCATCAATTAACAGCCCTGAAAACCCTTGAGCATTCTTTCAATCCTTGAATAATATTGCTCTTCGTAGATGCCTGGGAGAAATCACAATACTGCAGAGCCAACTTACTGCTCTTTTGGTGCTGAAAGTGGGAATTTTAAATATCACTCATGCCCTTTCCTTTTTCCTTTTTCCTTTTAGCCTATTTTTCACCAGAAAATGTATTAATAATGACATTTTATGTGTGTTTTGGTTCAGTTTCCTCTCAGTAGCTATAAGCAAAAATGTCAATGAAATTCAAGTATTAGTTATACAGATTGATTTACATACAAGGGAGTTGATTCCCTGGTTACAAGAAATTAGGAAATTGTTTACATTATTGTTTTTAAAATTATGTATTCAAGGTAGTTTATAACAGGATCAAATAAGAATGCCAATTTTTATTTTCAGCTGTACTATTATTTAGAAGATGAAACTTTTCATTTATAATACTTCATTCCTTTTCTTCTCTTTGTTGTTCCCAGTCAAGATTGAGCAGGATCTCCATCTATGCTTATGTTATATAACAATAAAATATAAAACTTAGTAGAGATAATAAAAACGGCAGCCAATAATGGAGTTCAAACAAACATGTCAGACCTGGCTCTAGGTCCTTTACAGACACTGTCCCATGTTGTGATCACAAAATTTCCCTTTGCTATTGTTTTACTGATAGGCAGCTTGATCTTATAGAAGCTCAGTTATGCCTAAAATCATGTGAGTTGGTAACAGAACAAGCAATTTTCTATGACTCTAAAATCAATAGCTTTAACTAGCTGCCATATACCTCAGAAAGGTACATATTCATTTAAACTTTAAGTAACGCCTCTCCCTTCCCTCATAGTGTAGTCTCTTATTCCTTTTTCATGGAAGACACAAGAACTTACTTTCAAAATAATAATATGTGGATCATTAGTCATAGTAAATACAATTATTAATTTTTGCAGTGTTAATCATTATCATTTTAATAATAATCACAAAAATAATATGATCATGCAAGTCTGGATGAATTCTTTGGGTAATTTAAAGAAATCAAAGAGTGATTCTTAAGAAATCATTTAGTACATTGAGAAGCATCTCTAGTTCAGGTGTGGTGTTGTGTTTCCTTCAAATCCTAATTTTATTTAAAAGTGTAAAACATGTTGCAGTCTATCATGAGAAGAGTAGAGCATCAATTAAATTTACTTTTGGAAGCGTAGGAAGGAGTGGTTCATATTACTTTTCTACCTAGTCATTTAGAAAGCTCAAACTCTCAAGTGTGATTATCTTTCACAGGAAAAGCAGGCCACTCTAGTATAGTGACCAAATGGAACATTGGGTCTTGAGACGAATACCATTTTATTCATAGTTGCAAGGTGCTGATCAAAATCACCCAGGAATTCATAACAGCTCCAGAAGAAAAAGTGTATGGATCTCTTTCTGCCTTCCAAAAGCTTACACTTATCTTGGCAATGTGGTACACATTTTGTACATAGAGCTAACATCAGGCTTAAAGCTAAGAGAAGAAATTCTTACTAAAGATATCCCTTAAAACTAGGATTTCTTTGAGTAATAAGGTTTTGATAATAGTTGTTTACTTTCTTCTGTAAGTACAGTGCAGATTTCAGGAGGGAAGGTACTTGGTATTTTTTAAATATTTCTATTTCTCTAGAATGTATGAAAGTACTAGCATATGATGGATTCTTAATAAATTTTTCTTAGAACTTTAAAAGGAATGTGAACTTTAAGAGGAGGAATCTATGAATGTCACACCTCTCCCTGCATGTATTTCTACATCTTTGAGTTGAAAATGTGTGGTTGGGCACCTCCTTTTTCTTAAGAATATAACTATCCAGGCCTTTTCAGACAAAAACAGTCTTTCAGTATAATTGATGTCATAGGTGATTCAAAGACTGAATATCCTAAGTGAAAACATATGTTAGGAAGCAGAATAAAGTCCTCAAGCTCAAAGTCCTTGTCATTTATATGTTCAGGTGACACTTAACTCCCCAAGGATAAACACTAAGCTCTAAATGGCCATAATGAAAAAGCAACCTCATTGTCCTAGAAGGGCACTGTGTTTATCCCAGCTTGAGTGCAGAAAACAAATGCTGGCACTAAGGAACTGATTCCACACCCATGTGGAATAATTTAATTCCATTAATAATGCTAAAAATGTTAAGAAAACAGTTGGAGGGAGAAAAAAAAAAGCTGAACAAGGGGTATGCAAAGCCAGTCTGGTTTCATCTGAACTCCAGGATCCATTTGTTTTCCATTGTTTGCTGTACTTATTCTGGATCTGTTTTCACTTTTATTTCTGGTCGGCTTCAATATGTCTACACGAAAGCATACTTCAGAAGTAAAAAGGATTCTGTCTTTTTACAGTATGCCTTCAGACAGTTGGACAGTTTTAGGATTCACTGCCTCCTGGGTCAGTTTTGTGCATCCTTGAGGCATGTTAGCTAATACACTGCTAGGAGAAAACATATCTTTTAACAGCACATGGATCCAACCCATTGAGCTAAATTCTGAGCCTGAACTGTACCCTTATCCTCATGCATAGCCCCCACCTTAGGAAAGTTCTGCCTACCTCCTGAAATTCTCATGTAATTTTCATTGGCTGCAGTGGGACCCATGGTTCTATCCAAGGATAGAATCTGTCTGGCTGCATGTCACATACTGTTTGAGTCAGGGCATGAGACCAGAAAGCATTGTTTACTATTTATATGAGTCTTTACCAATTTCTGGATGCCAAAAGAGATGAACTCACTGCTTCTGAATAACTCATTCATCATGACAGACATGAAAATTGTGTTCCTTGGGTTTGGTTAAAAAGCAAATAATTTGTTAGTTCACTGTCTGAAAGCCAAAGCATGTTTGGCGCTCTACACTTCCACCCAAACTGCTGTGCCCATGCTGTCAAGATGATTTTCTTTCAGGAGGCGAGGCATGGACAATGTTAACAGTTGTCTCCATGAGGATGTCACAAAGACATGGAGATTTCCTTGAATGTCCTTAAAGCTTTCCTCCAAAGTTCCAAGTTCCTGTAAACCATTTGGGGAGGAACACTTTGGTGCCATCCAGATGTAAATCCAACCCGGGGAACTGTTAATGCCTCCAATGTCAGGAATCAATATTTCTTTTATGTAGTTGATTTAATGGCAGTTGTCCTTTGTTTTATGTCCTTGTGAAAAAGAGCACTTATTCCTTTGGGGTACTTTTTTAATATGAAATTTTAGTGCTTTGCTATTGAACATATTAAATGGTTCCATGTGTATTGTCAAACTATTGTTGTAGCACAGAATAGGGTGTTACTCTGAGTTGGTCTAAATTATTATTATTATTATTATCATTTGTCTGTGTGAAATGTTATCTAAAAAGTCTCAGAAATGTAAAGCAATGAGAAGAGCAGGCTCCTTCGTGTAGTACATGCATCTCTTGGAAAGTCACTTCAGGCATCTCCCAAGAAGCAATGACTAGATACACTTCCAAATCCTTGACTATTAAGTATCCAAACAAAACCCACTAACTTTAATGAGACCTTCTTTCTGTAGTGTGAAACTGAAAGCTTAAGTAAGTTTCAAATTTGTGAGCAGCTAGGGTTGGAATATTTTGTGCTAAGTTTCTACTTTGAAGAGGGGAGCTCTCTGGACCCTACAGTATTAATGGGGACTGGTTCTTAAAGGCTTTCAGGTGGTCCTGAATAGCCCACTTTAGGCTTACAAAACTCATGACCAAGACTTGCATATGTTCAACCCTTACACCAACCAGTTTTCAATCTGTTTTATCTTGTTCATGGTCCTGTGACTATTGGGAGAAATTTCATTGGTAGGAATTCTTTACTTGACCTTCCTTTTTCAGTCACCATCATTGTTACTACCTTCATCAGCCCAATTTTCTCCTTTGCTTGCCTGTTTACATTTTTTCAAAGAACAATTACATGTTTGATGCCTGATGTTACAAAATAAGAAAGGATATAAGATCGCATTTGATGGATCTTTAATAAATCCAGACAGGTGAATTGGGGAGATCAGTGGAAGGCGTAGGTCCAAGGCATGTCAAATATAGAGAAAATTATATACTTAGTTGTTCAGCAGAATCAAGCGAACTACTCAAGGGTGAGGCCATACACAAAAATTTAGTCACTAAGCTGAGGTGCAGAAAAGAACTTTTTGACCAAGAGTTTGCAAGAAGGTGCTGAGTAAGCAGGCAGAAGCTCAGAATCATGATGACACTGACTTGGGGGGCAGTGTTATGGAAAATCATCTGGTGACACTGGACCCATTCTATGCCATGTCCTTACCCTGTTTGGAGCAAGGGAGACCAAGAGCAAGTGAGGACCATTCAGAATGTTTACAATAGATTCCAGGCCTGAGGGAGCTGCTAGATTTCAAGGTGAATTGGAAAGACTTTGTGAGTTTGGTCTCTGGCCTTAGCAGAAGATGGGCAGTGTTAGACATCCGGCATTAGAAACCTGGGCAGTCTGCACACGTGGGGGCAGCCTTCTGGAGAACTAAGAAGTCCTAGATTTGCAACAGTGGTTTTCAGCCAAGTCTGGATTATTTGCAAAGAGGCATCCTATGCTTGGGCACTGTCTCCTTTCTCACTGCCCAACTGGTTTATGTCCAGTCATGCTCCCTGGGGACATTGCTTCCATTCCCCAAGCTTTACTCTTCTGCAGTTTCACAAAGCCCAGTTGGTTTAAATTCTTTGTCCTTCCATTGTCCAAGCCTAATAAGGAAGTCAGTCAGCTGTGGGTTGGGATAAGGAGCTGGTGGTAAGGAGAAACATTCTTTTAAGGGCCTTTTGATCTTTAAGAGGCTATAAGTGGCTCAATTCCCTGCTTTTATGCAAAAATATCTCTTGTGTGTGTCATTCAAACAGATTGTTTTCCTTCCCATGAGTGTAATTGTCTCTTGGAGATTTTATAAGAAACAGAATGCAGGCCATTCCAATGTCAGGCAGAGGAGGAAGTCATATAACTTTATCTTGTCTATCTCCCAGACTTGTCATTCTTGCTCACAGATATTTGTCTCTGGCAGTCATATATTTCAGTGGCAGGGCTAAATGCCCCCAGGTAACTCCTACCTATTCCAGACTCTGTTCCAAGCCAACATTGGTACCTTGGCCAGGACATTTCACACTTTTGGGCCTCAGTTTTCTTACATGGAAACCTAGCTAGTTGAATTTGACAAGATCACTTTGGCCAGGCAGTGTGTTATTGCTGTTGAAAACATGGATTTTTTAGATGAACGTATGTGACTTTAAATCTCTGTTTTGTTGTTTGCATAGATGACTATACTGCCTCAGATTCTCTAGGTTCTTATCTATAAACGAATTTTTTTGACAAGCTGTATAAACTAACGCTTGTAAGATACTTAGTATTGCCTATTATAAGTGCTAAATAATCTTTAGTCCATATTATTTTTCCATTTGTAATTTTCCTTCCACTATTAAAATTTACCTATGCCTATTTTTTTACTGTATATACCAATGCTGTCTTTTATTACTCTGGGCAAATTAAACTTGGCGATACTATATGCATGCCGACATTTTTGAGTGTTTATACTTGCATGTTCTCTCTTTCTCCATCTGTCAGATACACACAAACACACACACACACGCACACCAAAGGGTAACTAGATTTCTATCATCAATAGAATCTAGAATTAGTTTAGCATCGGGTACTAGAATTTGGTTCCTCAAGCTTCATCACAAACCCTTCCTTTTGAGTCAATGACAAATGAATAAAGTAGGAAAATACTTAAGATTGAAGAATTTACCAAGGTTGTTCTTTACCAAGTTCACTGTGTGCAAGAGTGAAGATCTTCCTTAAACAGGGAACAAACATAATCTTAAGTGAGTAAGGTCATCAAAACTCTGCAGTATCATCTGTGGCCATCCACCCCAAAGCCAGGGCTTAAATTAGGAGGAATACAAAATGAAAAACAAAATAAGGGTTGCATGAAAGTATTATAGAAAAGGAGTCTGAGAAGGGCGCAGGAGTGGGGTGAAGGGGAAGTGTCTGTCTCCAGTATTCTTAGAGGAGAGGTTTAGAGATTAGAAACCAATTACTGTGTGTTCCAGTATTACATTTTCCATTCTACATCAAGTGGATTTTAGTGTAATTAGGAAACTGGAGCATCTTTACTATTATGTATAATGCAGGCAAGTCCGTCTTTTTCTTTACTGACTTATTTTTCACTAAATAAGCCTTTTTAATGTGTGCCCATAAGTGTCCAGTATTTTGCTAGGTGATAAATTGCTAATGTGGCTAAAACTGTTTCTCTGTCTACAAAGAACTTACAAGGGATGATCAAAATACAGTGAGTGTTTAAATTTTAAAAATGTTTTACAGTAAAAGACACATTGCAGTGAATTCCCCATAAAACATTTTCCCTTGCCTTGAACACACTTTTCCCTTCATTCTGGCCACTTTCTGAAGCAATTCCAGAAGTTTTCTTTCATGAGAGTCTTTATGAGGTGTGATCACATGTACAGTGAATCCTGCTACTGAGTGCCATCCAGTGGATAGACAGGTTCATAAAAAAAATTATGGTGTGTTCTCATCTGTGTTATTCACTGGATCTGGTGCCATGTGACTCCTGGCTCTTCCTCAAAGTCAAAATGACCATAAAAGGTAAAATATTTTTAATTGATTCAGGATAGCAAGGCAACCAGGACAGCACAAATAAAGACACTCACAAAAAAAGGACTTACACAGCTGCTTCAGACAGTGATAACAATGGTAAATTATGTTTAAAGTGAGGGGGAGGATTGTGAGGGAGATTTATGGTGGTGTGTCTTTAACTAAAAAGTTTTTAAAATTTCAACATTCACTGTATTATTTGATCTTACTTCATGCAGTCTTAGGGGAGACAAGTAAATCAGCACTCTTAGTACAGTGGATTGGTTAGGAAAGAGTTGTACACAGGGACCATGGGAGTACAGAGAAGGAGTTCCTACTCCCTGGGAAGTGTCTTGGTTACTTTTCTCTCATTGCTGAGACAAAACAGTCAACATCTGAAGTTAAAGGAAGAAGGGCTTGTTTAGCTTACAGTTTATAGAGCTTTTGCTCCATAATCAGTTGGCTCCAAAGCAGCATAGCACAGCAGTCAGGCCTTAAAGAGAAGAAACATTCATGGTGGACAGAAGGTAGCAAAGCAGCAAAAAGGATGAAGGTAAACTCTCTATCTCTTATATATATGCTGGCTACGTGCCCTAGGGCAGGTATAGCACTCACACTTAATCTTAGCCAGAACTATGCCAAACCAATCAGTGGGCTGACTTACTAATCACACACCCTTAATCTCAGCATCACACATTCTGGATTCAGCCACCCCTGAACAAGCCCCATCTAAGACTGCATGAGGCTTTGGGGGGACATCTAGACAGAAGCCATAAAAGGAAGTGAGGGAAAAGAATCTGAATAGGGCAGTAATGGAAGAGTGGGGTGGTAGAGATATTAGAGAGAAGTTAAAGCGTGGAGTAAGTGGAAGTCAAAGGACTGAACTTAGAATCAGGTTACCAGCTGGAGTGATAGAGGAGAATTATAATATCATCTGATGGTATAAGGAATATAAAATAAAGTCATTTTATACAGTGGTACCTCATTCATAAACACTTCTGTTTGTGAAAAAGTTGGTTTGCAAACAAAAGCATTTGGCAAAATTTTGTTTTTGTTTGCAAACTATGTATCAGGTAATAGACATGACAACAGCCATCTTTCCTACACAAACACAAATGTGATGATTTTTTCCATAGTCGTGAAACAAATTAAGTTTATGAACCAAGGCACCACTGTATTTTTGCAAAAAAAAAAAGATAAAATAAAAGGATGATGACTTTGGTTTTGATGATCTTGTAGTATGTCCAACAATAATAAAGTATCTAGCAAACAGTTGCCATTTAGATTTAAATGGATATTGAAATCATAAGTATGAATGTACTTCAGAGAGTTTATAAGTTGGAGAAAAGGATATCATGAATGCCTGAAAAAACACACATTTTTAAGAGTTGAGATGGAGAAATAGAGATAGTGAGGCAGAAAGAGAAGAAATGGCCACATGAAATACTAAAGAGAGTATCAGTTAGTAAAGAGAGAGAGAGCTTCCAGGAGTTAGTGATCAGCAGATTTGAATGTCACAGATGTATGATAAAGGTTGCCATGTGTTTCTATTACTTAGAATGACTTTTTGCCAGTAAAGAACACATTCATTCAAATTTTTTTGATCAAGAAATCAAATGACTTGATTGTAATTATGCACTCAGAAAATGAGGTTGATGGGAACCCTGTTCATTCAGCTGGGTTTTGAGAAAATGGGGACCACAGAAAAGCCAGGTTTCACAAGGGGTAGAACATGGTTCGAAAAGTAGAAATTTGTTCAGGTTACACCACAAAACTTGTGATGAAGATGTGCTGCAGCCTCAATAGGAGGTCCACCCCAATCTCCCTCTGTGCAACTGCCTACACCCAGCCTGACTCTGTCACTCTGTTGGACACTGCATACTTTAGCTCCACTGCTGTTTACCTGCCAGACCAGCCCTTCCAGAAGAAAATCCAATTGGTCTAGTTTATTTCCATACTTATAATAAAGCTTAAACTGGCAGTACTTAAAACACTTATATTACTCTATCCCTGGGATCTATCCTAGGACACAAAGTAATATGAATATCTCTTTTTAAAGTGCCACCACTGACTACTTCCTTCAAGAGGCAGGAGTAGCTTTGGAAGATGTGTTGGACTTTAAACCATCTCCTTTAGTATCGTGAATTTTGGGAATGTGAAAGTATTTTTCCTGAGAGAATAGTTGCAATAGTGGAGACTAGATTTCAGTAGATTGAAATAAATAGGAAATGAACTAATGGAGACATGCTGTTACAGGCAACTGAGTTAGATAGAAATATTATAGACAGTCAGACAGGGCTAGGTCCTCAAAGGAGCCAGTGCAGAAGTTCAGATACCTTGTGACCTCTGAGAAGACAGGCAGCTCCTGCTGTGGGCCAGATCTCAAGACAAAAGGCAGAACAAATGCACCCATATCCTAAGGACTGATACTCTAAATAGTTCTCTTATCACCCTGAGGAAGTCAGGAGTCAGCATCCCAAACCCTTACAGGGAGAGTCACTGCTGTTAAGCATACCTGCTTTCTACATGACTCGCTTCCCCATTTATCCTTGATTTAATCAGTTTTATCTGAGCAATTAATCTTATTGGTTGACCATAGTTATGTCCCACCTTATGCCAACCTTGCGGGTTCCCGTTTTCCCCACCTTGGACCCGTCTAACCTCATGGTTTTACTCTGTAAAAGTCCCGAGAAATGACGGAGTCTTTAGCAACCCACTCGGGACCCCTTTTGTCTGTCTCAGAAGCTTTCTTTCTCTCAGTAAATATATTTTGCTCTTACCCTCCATTGTTCCTAAAATTCATTCTTCGATTTTAGAGGACACAAACTCATCCTGGACATATAGTAGGTTAGGAGTTTCATTCCCCTATATCAATGCCATATGGATGCATCTATGGAAAAGAAGGAGATACAGTATTAAAGCTGATAGAACAGATGCCCTTAAGGTGAGAATATCATCAAATAGAAGCTACTTGGTCTGCATATATAGTGCTAGTACAGATAGAGAAATGTGTGTGTGTGTGTGTGTGTGTGTGTGTGTGTGTGTGTGTGTGTTGGGGGTACATGGTCAATATGCTGAGGTCCCTAAGGAGCTGGAATAAAATCTTGCAGAACTCTTATCATTCACTTTATCCATTTTTACACTTACGAGTCAACTGGTTTATCTGAGGAACTCTGATAGTACTGGATACGGAGAAATTCTGAGAAATATATAGGAATACCACAATGAAAGTGAGACTATTAAAGGAATGGAGAAATACTATGAGAATGAGCAGCCAGAATAACAAATGGGAAAAGGAAAAGAGGAAGATAGGAAATTCAGAGAAAGTAAAGAATCAATAGGCAGAACTTTGACCAAGTAGTCTCAAGGAACTGGTCCTAAGTCTTCTTGGATGTTCTGAGAGATATGAGGGTTGTGTTTCTTTCTTTTATGTCAAGTAAAAAGCCTAAAGTAGGTCTTGGTTGTGATATACCTCATAACTCACCACTACCGTGAAAGCAAGCCCCCAGATATTCTAGAGCTTCCTATTTCGCATTAATAGGTATTTGCTGCTATTGTATAATCTCAGTAATGATTTTTACCATACATCCTGTCTGTATTTCTTGGAACAGCCCCTTAAAAAATCTTAATACCAGAAATAATCCCAGTGGATAAGTCAATTAGTTCTTAAAAATAGAACCTTTGTTAAAAAGCCATTCCAATTTCTCTTCTGGCATTGGGTTCTGTCACTGATAAATTGGCCCCAGGCTTCTCTCTTAACATCTCTCTAGTACATACATATACCAGAAGCACCAAGATATTTTTTAATTTAAAAATAGATCCAAAGGCAAACATATTTCAAGTGGATTTCCTACTATGGGGATTTCAAAAACTAACACTGGAGAATGAAGGTGGAAATTATAGTTTTACATTTGTACAAACCTAATGCAATTTCTGTTCCTCTAGTTTTCCCATTTCTTCCACCTAGCTCTGTACACTACTTACTACCAAAATGGGTGGGGAGGGAGAGATTTTCTAACTACTGGGGGGGCTCTGTTTCCATATTTGAGAAGAAAGTGGGCCCCCTACAAGTTTTCCTTTACTTTTCTTTCCTATCTTCCTACTCCTCTTTCTCATCTTCCTATTGCTCCTTTTACATTCTCCTTTGATGAGAAGGCAAAATGAAAGAAACTATTTGAAAAAGAGGTAAAAGGTGGTGTTTTATATTTAAACTTTCATTTCCCTTAAGTCTCTGAACCAGTGTTCAAATAACTATGGACGAACAGAAGGGCAGGCAGCCATCCTAGTCCCATAAAAGTGTCCTACTGCTTTTTGACAGAGTCAAAGAAATTTCTTTCCTGACTTATAATTTTATCTCTAAGTAACAGTCAACATTTAATGTTCACTTAATAGGATCCTAATATTGGCAGTAAAAAAATGAATATTCATTGATCCCTTTCCTGAAAGAACCCATGCTGTAGTGGTTGTCATTGGGCAATTGTTAGGTTAATGGAACAACCTAGAGGATTTGAAAATAAAAGACAAAATGGTGATCAGTGGATGGAAAATTTCTCACTGTATCTCACTCAAGCTTATGCCAAGTAGCTAGCTATACTTTTAAATTCACTTTATATTCATTGCTGAAAAAAATGTCCTTAAGGAAAGAAGTTTTCTTGTAGCAATAAAGCTGACTGATTTCTTAGAATCCAAGGAGTCTAGTGACCGGCTTGCTGGACATTTCAGAGATGAAAAGGGGTGTGTAAAGGTGAGAGAGAGAGAAAGAGAGAGAGACAGACAGAGATAGATATGGTGAGATGGAGAGAGAGGAGAGAGAGAGAGAGAGAGAGAAAGAGAGAGAGTAAGAGAGAGAATGCAAACTTCTTAAAGATTTCACTTCCCACTACTGTCACAATAACAATTTGATTTGGAGAGGACAAACATTCAAGACATTGCACCCTATTATGGTCCAATCAAAAGAGGAATTACTCGCTACAGACCTTCTGGAACCTAGGATTTTTCTGTCTTTTATAGTGCTGTCATCTTCTCCATATGGTCCCAAGGTTATTACAAAAGGGGAGGAGATACCAAAGGTTTTCTGTGAGGCAGGAGCATTGGGGCCAAGCCAGGAAGTACTATACAAACCTATTGCTTGTATTTCATTGGATAGAATTCAGACTCATGGCCCAAAACTAATTGCAAAAGAAACTATCAAATGTAGCCTTTCCATATGCCCAGAAGGAAAATAAATATTTAGTGGACATATGTCATTGTTTCTGACACATGGTAGTACTTTCATCCAGTTGAAAATGACAGTCACAAGAGTCCTTAAACACATACAAGTGAGGTCTTGCCCTGTTGGAAGTTTGGCTGTCCTGTTTCTAGCATTCCTTAGAAGAGTTTGTGCCTCTGTGTACTTGTTATTTGTATCTGTCAGTGGCTTGGGTGAAACACATTTTAAGGTTTCAAAATTTCTGTGGAAACTTAATTTGAAGTGCATGACACAGGCTGGAATTTTTTCTCTTTTTATTTTTTGCAAATATTTATTGCATCTATTCTGTAAAAACAGGAAGATAGAAATTTGAATTCTTCAAAAATTCAGGAAAAATGAGTGTGCAATTCGATGTGTGCCCACAGTGAAGGTGGTGCTGCTTCCCAGCCCTGATTGTCATACCTGACTCTGCTCCCTAGGTAGGCATGGCAGGTTACTCAGGCTGCCCTGGAATCTAATGGCCCAAAGTGATTACCTTTTGAGGGAGAGGAACCCTCCTTTGGGTTAAGATTTATGTAGATCCTTACATTCCCAGCTAGAATTTCCATGAGCCCCATGGTCTACACACTTGCCTTTAAATTTCAATACTGATGTAGAGGTATCTGAACAGTTTTTGTAAAAAGTAAATTAACCACCAGTTTCAAAATTAAAATATATAAAATATATAAAATTATATGTGTATATTTACTAATAGTTCATTTTATTAAATGCCTACAGACAATGTAATTATGAAGCAGACTTAAGATGAAAATTATAAAACAATGATAAACAACCAAGTATTGCATTTTTATATCCTCAGATTGCAGAGCCAATTGTATCTAGGCTTGAAACGGCAGTTACTAAAACACACCATCAAAGATTACTTTTTAAAAAAAATAGCAGCTGGGTTTGAAATTAATTTGAAAATGAAGATAATCTATAACAGGTACATATATATGAGGTGAAGTAATTCCTGGCATCCTTTAACTGATACACTATCTTCAAGTTTAGGGCAAAGCATTTAGTATTCAGGAAAACTACACATGAGATTGTATTTTATGATTTTTCTTTCCGTGGGAGTCTACGAACAAGCATTGTAAGCAAACTATACACCTGTAAGACCTAGCATTATGGTAGGTAACTAGGGAATATCCACAACACTAGAAAGAAATCTGGACAATGAATCAGGCAGAGAACAGCTGGTAGAGAAATCAGATGGAGAATGAGAGTAATCTGTGAAAGGTATTTGAGTTCACTATAAACATTTTGCAAGCATTGGGTGAAGAAGTTGGACCTCTGTGTCTCACATCCTTAGCCCAGGCTTGCTGTAGCCTTGAGAAATGGTTTCCAGAGTCTTTGTAGCTCAAGACAAAGAATTTCCCTTAAAACAGTATATGGGGAATGTGATTTGGGGTTGTTTCTGAATCACTCACAAGGCATCAGTCTTCGTAAGAATCGATCCCAGATTTCCAGAAAGTCTGGTCACTTGAGCATGTGTATTGCCACTGTTAGCAACAAGTGCGTTGCTAGAGAAAGGCAGGGTACTTCATTTAAGTATTAAGTAAGTGCGGAGCAGGAAAGAGCCTTTGCCCAGCCCTTGAAACACAAAATGCGAGGACCGTGGCAAGATACGGTTTATTTTCTTGGTCAAGAAAATAAATGTGTTTCAGGGTTGTGAAACTAGGCTGCAAACTTGCTTTCCTTCACCCCAAACCTGCTACACTTTCCTAATTGAATTTTGTTTTGGCACTTTGGGCTTGAAATCTCTGTTAGGCTTCTCATCCAAACAAAGGAAGAAGCTCACTGGGCTTAGGCCACAACGAACAGGAGAGGTGAGGAGAGAAAGAATAGCGTAGGAAAGAAAAACACAAAAACACTGATGCTGGAGGGAACTTGCAGTGCGGGTCAAGTGAAAAGCCACAAGTGCAAATGCCAAAGGATCAGAGGCGACTGGGTGTGTTGGTGAAAGGTGCTTCTCCGCTCTGAGACATTCCATGGTGGGAAAATCCCACAGGAATCAAGCACCTGCTGCTGGGTGCTCAGAGCCTCAGAAAAGAGGAGAGGAGGCTGAAGCCAAGCAGGCAGGAAAGACGGAAAAGAGGCTGCTTGGCTCCAAGCAAGGGACAAATTGAGTTCCCACATTTGGAGACCGAAGTGTCCTTTCTCTGTTCACCAGCTTCAGTGTGATTCTGATTTGAGGCTCCCAGCCTGTTCTGTAATCAGCTGACATGTGGAAAGCTCTTAATTCCATGGAAAACTGAGGCAAAAGAAGCTGAGTTCCGTTGCTAACACTGAAGCTCATTCCTCCTCCAGGGTGTGTTCTGACCTAGGCTTCAGGCCTCATCCTCTCCTCTTCTCTGTGGCCAGAAGACCTGACCTGCAACATTTTACCTATCATCCAGGGAGTCTTTACTTTCCAGCCCTCCTCTGGTCCTAAGAAAGGCTGGCAAAAGAGGAGAAACTACCAGAAAGTAAACATTACAGCAGCAACAACAAAACTTGCCCACGTCATGGAAACCATTCTCTGGAGAGGACCAGCATGACTCTGGTTAGTGCCACTTTGATACTGCCTGCACAGAAATGCCACATTCTGTCACTGTGGGGCATCACAGTCTTGAAAACCAGTCCTATCTTCCAGCCTAAGCTCCATGATGACATTGATCAAATCACCACTTTGAAATTTATGCCTGGATTCTTAAGTGGAATGTGCCCTCTGTCTACCCTCAACTCTTTGGAGCTTAAATCCAAACATTGCCTATTCTGTGAAGACTCTGAAATAAAAATAAAACAGATAACTGGACTATGAGAGGACAGAAAAATAACAGTGAACAGGAAGTTTAGCTCATATATTCACTTTTACTTTGCTTGCGGAAGAGAATGTGCTCATCAATTCCAGAATGCAGTGATATTACCCCAGGTCAATGCTTTCTGGCTCTTTGTCAGGGGAGTGGGATCAAGCCGAGGAATGAGTTGGGGACTACAGGATCAGGGAGTGTTTGGGGTTTCTTCCTGGTCTGATCGTATGTGTAACTGACATTTAATATTGTCACAACGTTGAATCATCTCCTTTCTCATCTGTGCAGCTAAGGAGGAATGAAATGTCAGAAAGGAGGGAGAAAACACGTCCAGAGTAGGTGCATCAGGACTTCCACAGCACCCTTTGATCAATTATTCTCTCTGCAGAGATTTTGTATCTACATTCTGTTACTCTTTATTTCCCAAATTATGTCTGACCCATTCGATAAACAAAAATGAAAACAAAACACCATCTACACACAATATTGAGTGAAAGAAAGGAAAGGACAAGAGAATTATAGTACAAAATGTTACCATTTAAAGAAAAACATACAGAACTGTACTGTCCACTTCCACAGATACACATTTATGTAGTAGGATCTAGAAAATGCATGTGAAGAGTGGACATCATCCTAACTATGGTAACCACCACCTCCCCAGGACTGCTGGAGCTGCCCTCCTTGGAGAATGTACTCACAGCAGAGCAGCCAGGCTTCCAGGCATGCTCACTCAGGCCTATGGGGAGGAAGTAGAGGGGTTGGGCTAGAGGAAATATGACTTTAGTTGTCTTTGAAATGAATAGAACAAAGTGACACAATATTCCCAAGTCCCAATTTAGGTGGTGTGTCAGTAATTTTGTTGTCAGAATTCAGAAAGTTTGAATTGTGGCTTAGTTTTTGTACTTAGGAAAGCAAAAACCAAAGAAAGAATACTGCAGAATTTTTATTAGAAAGAGCCCTTTCCACGAAGGGGCACGCCTCAGACACAGGTGACCACATCTAATCCATGTCTTGAAACCATCCTTGTGTTGAGGCCCCTCCAGCAGCTGTGTCCAGGCCCAGGACCTGCCTGTGTCTCCACAGACATCCAAATCCTGGGTCCAATTCATCCCATTGACAACCAGATGCTGATTTTCCCACACGTGTTGCTCCCACAGTATTCGTGCCTGGCAGCTATCGTCAGCATTAGAGTAACAACCACAACAGTCTGATTCTTTCTCTACTCCTCTTTCTCTCCCACTCCACAGCCAAGCTTTCAGCATCATCTTTCTTCTAAATGTCTTCTTTAGAACACAGATTGCCACTCAAGACATGCCAAGAGTTTCCCTGTCCTTAGAATATGTAGAAAGTCCTTTTGGAGGGCGCATCAACAGACTGTGGGTACCACATGCCTCTGCTTCCAACACTAGTCATGAAGACCCTAGGGCCAACTCACCGTTCCCCATGTAAGCCATGGCCATCTGATCGCCTGGCTCTCTCTTCAGTTGCCCTTCTCTCCCTCTGCCTGGATTCTTCTTTGCTTGAGTGTGTCTGCTGCTCTCTTCCTCCCTCCCTTCACTAGGGTCTCTCCACACGTCTCATCTCTGATCTTCCCTTCTACCACAACAGCACTGTCACTTTCTTTCCCCTTGCCAGGATTCATTTCCCTAGCACAGTGCTTGGTCTATATTGGACCCTTGAGCACAGATTGACCAAAGTGATGAATTAATAATGTTTATTGACCAACTGCCTGAGGATATTCACACATACATTAATTCATTTACTACCAACAAAAACCTTTGGCGAAGGCACAGGACACAGAAACTCAGACTGTGCACCGGCTGTCATTGGTGTGAATTCTGAGGGTGAATTCAAATCCTCTTAGACTGACTCTAATCTTTTCCCTAAGTCACACTGCATCTGTCAAAGGAGGAAGCAGGAAAACCATGTTCCTATTTGCTCCAGGTTGCCAGAGAGGCTGCTGTTCATATTTACATAATTACTTTGATCTTCACAGACATTCAGCGGAATAAACATTGTCTTAATTTTAGAGTTGAAAAAACTAAACCTTTTAAGAGGTTAAATATTTGTCTTTAAATCACCATTTCTAATACGCAACAGCCTGTGCCTTCTTAACGACATCCATCCATCCCGCCTGAAGTTGCATAGGGGATTCCTGTAGAAGGCTGTAACCTGTCAACAGCATGGGCTTACCTCATTTTGCTGCCTGGTGAACAATTCCAACTCTCTTTACTACCTGCTTCTCACTCCTTCCTTCGGCTAGCAGTGAGGAGGACCTTTCCCCAGAACTTTCACTTTCTCCTCATCGCTTATGCCTGCTGTAGTCTCAGAGCGACAGTAGTCTTCATGGACCACCCAGAAGTTGGGCATCAGAAAGCAGGTTGGGTCACAGAGAGTGACCTGGAGAACAGAGAGTATTTAGAGGCAGATGGTACCCAATTTTCAAATGGATTTGTTTGCTAGAATTTCTTTGATGCTTGAAACTCTCTTCTCTGCTGAAGCAACAGTATCAATGCTGGGTAGTTTTGAGTTCATCCATGAAACTCTGTATGACACAGATGGCCAGCTGAGATACCACTAGATACTCCTAGAATTCCTTTTTTTTCCCTCATCAATAGTATTTATTCATGTGAACAGCTTTACAACAATCATAGCAATTTTCTTAGCACATACTCATTTACAGCTGGTTCTGAATAGTACACTGTTACATATTTAAATAACTCAGGTTCCATGGTGAACAACACTCCTTTAAGAACATAAGGTATCTGGGAAATTAATGAACAGGAAGAACTTTTTACATACTGAAATTCTAGTAACCTCTGCGTACTAAAACGCTGATTTTGTTTTATATCTGGTCTTTTGCTGTTACATATTCATTACTGTTCATATCAGAAATGTGACTAGGGTGATTAAAAGCAGGCATGTAATCCTGGGATCCAATACCCAATCAGCCAACAGGAAGTATTGCTATTTCCTGCTTTCTCACCAGCCCGTGACAGAGACCTACTACTCATCAAAAAGGATAGATTGACTTTTTTCTAACATTTTAAATGAACAAGGCACAAATAGATTTTTTTTTTTTTGGTTTTTTGAGATAGGGTCTTGCTGTGTAGTTTAGGCTGGTCTCAAACTCATGGTGATCCTCTTGCCTCAGCCTCCCAAATGCTGGCATTATAGGAATGTGCCACCATGCCCCAGAGGTTTTTCAATTCATAACTATTTTTATACTTTGTTGTACCATATCATACTCCTAGAATTCTTGAACTTTGTTAGCAAGTCACTTTCAAACACACGGAGCCTGTGGGAAAATATGTTTGAGTTCAAGTTGGGGACCCCAAAGACACTTCTGCTGTGCACATTTTTCACCTCCAGGTCCTATTGCTGAGTGAGAGTCTCCTTACTCTCCTCCTCCGACAGTCCAAAGTCAACAGGGCTGGTTGTAGGCCTTTAGGGTAGTGGGGGGAAGAGTTCTGGGCATTTGGAGGACGGGATTGTACAAAAGTCTCACACTCACAAGAAGTGCTAAAGGAGACTTCAGGCATCCACAGAGTGGAGCAGGGCTCTTGCAGTAAGCAGTAGCCTACGCTGTACCTTCAGAGACACTTAGGAAATGGGTGGCAGGGCCGAGTCATGAGAAAAACTAGGAGCAAGAATTTATCCCTAGTGTCTACTCAATTCTATATTTGGAGGATTCTAGGCCACATGTAGCCTCTCCTGGCCTTATTTTCCTTTAATGGTAAGTGAGAAAAACAATAGCCCTTCATTCTGTGTGACCATTGCGAACATTTTACCTGATATCATGGCAGATACTCTCTGTAGCCCACTGAGAGCAAGGTCATGATTAGAATTACATAAGGGGAGCAGGCCATGGGAGCACACGCCTATAATCCTAGCACTCTGGTGGACTGAGGCAGGAAGATGGCAATTTCAAGCCCAGTCTGGAGAATTTGGTGACTTTGTGAAAAATAACATAGTGGTCTGAAGATGTAGCTCAATGCAAAGGCTCCAGGTTCAATCACTAGTGCTAAAACAAGCAACCCCCACCCTCAAAAACTCACAGCCTGTGTCAACAGACCTCATGTTCTACAAAATTGTATGTCTGTATGTGTGTCTGTGTGTGTGTGTGTTTTGACACTAAATAGCCACAAGAGGGACTGCTAAAAACTTCTACCTATTCACTATTTTTTAAATCACTTCTGCTAACGGAATTATAAGATTTCATCCCAGACATCATTGCTATCCCAGACCTTCCCATTCCTGCCATCTCGCCTTGTCCCCATCACTCAGAACCTCACCCTGCTTGGCCCTCACCCTTGACTATGCCTTAGGTTCTCCTTCTAGGAGAATTTATGTCCCTAGCAGCCCATGCTTCTTTGTTGTCCAGTTGGAGAGGAATCCAATTAATGATCTTGTTAAAACTTCCTAATAATAATCACATCGATTCCAATTTAGTTGCAGATTACTGTAAGGAAAAAAAAAATCTCCATCCAAACTCCAAGTGCAGGAATGTTCACTGAGGTGGTTTGTTTTTCAAGAATGAACGTCAGAAGAAGCATTAACATCCCAGGGAGGGTTCCCTATTTGGAGAGCTTTCTTTATGTCCTTATTTTTGCCTTTCATCAAATTAGTTCTCCCATTTGTGACCTGAAATTCCTTATATAGCAAGTAGACTTGACTTAACTAAATCCTATTAAATGACCATTTTCTGGAGGAGGAGCAAACCTACTTCATGCTTTGCCATTCCAGTGTGTGTTCTGGCACTCACTATTTTGCCAGATACCCTGTTTTAAAATCCCAGACTACCTTATATCTGTTGAAAATTGAAGTCATGTACACAAGCCATTTTTTTTTTTTTTTTTTGCGGCACCGGGGATTGAACTCACAGCCTTGCGCTTGCCAGGGCAGGCGCTTAAGCCACTGAGCCAAGCTCCCGGCCCTGGTTTTTTGAGGCAGGGTCGCACTATGTAGCTCAGGTCGCACAAGCCATTTTTAAGTTGGGAAAAATAATGAAGTCTTGCAATATTTCTCTAGAATCATTCCTTTCAGACATCTTGGTCATGCTCTATCATTAATGCATAGCCACCTGCTTTTGAATCAGAGGTTAAGTAACTCTCCTCTTTGTCTCCAGACTGAGTGAGTCCACAAAAACTTTGGTTCAAAAACATTCCAGCTGAACAGTAGTAAAGGCATCACTGAGAACACTAAGTTCCCCTCTTCCACAGCTGCTTTGAAGGGTTTTGTACAAGAGGAGCATTTAGGTGAAGGACTGTGGTAAACATCATACTAATTAGAATTCAGTTAAACAGGGCTTTGCCTTTTATTGTTATTAGAAAATCGATAAACCATTATAAATTATTCACAGCATTGTTTTAATATAAAATACTGGAATTGCCCACCATGGGGTGCCAAGACTTTAGCTGTATCATCCTTTCTCCAGGGTTGGTGAGTTTTCTTCTGAGCTATAAAAGCTTGCTATTCATCTTAAACAAACAAACAAAATCCAGTGTCTGCTTTTAATTTTCTGGAGAAGATGAAGTGTAATATAAGAGATTCAATGAAATTGAGAATCCTAGATGTCTGTGTGTAGAACAAAGAAATATCGACCAACTTGAGGATGGCTGGATCCAAACCCTGATGGTTGCTGATTGGGTGTGGTTGATGTAAACATTTTCTAAGGGTGTGTGTTTGGTCTTCATTATTAACATGCAGGAAGTTCCACATTTGGATCAATAGGATTAACCAACATCAGCAAGATTAATGAATTTGTCATTAGAAATAATTAAAAGTAGGGTGATGGGCCACCATTATTAGAATTAGGGTATGGAATTCTTCAATCAGATGGAGCAACGGGTCATAGTAGCCAGATTACAGGATTTTGTTTAACTGAAAACTCACTTCAAATGGATTGATTGGTAAGATTATTAAAAGATGCTTTGTGATTTTACTCAATGAAAATAGAGAAGTAATGTCTATAGTAAGGAAAAGAGAAACCATCTACTGTCAGAGCATCTGGAACATGAGGTTTAATTGTGGCACAATAGTTTTCTAACTAGAGATACCGATACATTGCCATACTAGAATGCAGGAGTAAGCAACCAAAATTCAAGGATTTAAAATCATGAAACATTAATGTTTCTTTTAATCTGAAAAATGAATGAGGAAAATAAAAATTAGTTGCAACAAAAGAGGCATTCAGCATAGACTAGACAATCAGATATATTCCAGCATATGATAATTATTTGACATAATGATGTTGGAGTCCTTTCAACTCTGCTTATTCTAAGAGGCCATGGGTGTGAATCTTTGGAAATTTCATTTGGAAATGCTATCTTTTTTAAATTAAAAAAGAATGTGTCAGAACTGTGTAGTATTTTCCTGAACTATCTAGATTGAAACTGGATGATGCTGAATTGAGATGTGGAAATGGCTTCTGCACTGTCCAGGGTGATACCTGATGGGTCCTGCCAGTGCGAAGCTCTGCCAGGCTCTGCGTGGCACCTGCCCAACATGCACTGGACCCTAAAGACAACAGTGTGTGCCTTCAATACTACTTCTGCGTTCTTCTTCCAAACTGAATTTGAACTAACTTCCCGCTTTTCGTGAGTGCCAACATTCCCCCAATCAGCTGTCCATACATCATTCTGCCTGCCCCTTCAAACTCCTCCCCCTGTCAAACCGAATAACAGCCCACCGCTTCTTTGTCTGCCTCAGAGGAATCTCACACTCTTCGGCAGCCCTCCCGTGCCTGTAATAAAGGCCTTTTCTCCTTTTCCCCCACTCTTTCTACTCTTGCTTCTCTACTGCACCAAGGAAAAACCTAACAGTATCCACTACCCATATGTGACTGTCAAGCCCCAGAAATGTGCTGGTCCAGTGATGGTGAACCTTTTAGAGACTAAGTTTGCAACCTACAACCCAAAACCCACTTATTTATCACAGTGTGCCAACACAGCAATAAACCTGAATACTGAGGTTTTAGTTTAGAAAGACAACTGATACAGTTGGCTCACATGCCAACAGAGAGGGCTTTGCATGCCTGCTGCGGTAATGTCCCATAGGTTCACCACCAATGGAAAAAATGAATTTTAGTTGTGTTTGATTTAAATTTTAACACCCACACAGAGTTAGTGGTCTAGGTATTCGACAGTGAACTTCAAGATGTTGCCTTCCTCTTTTGTTTCATGTTGCAGACAACTTTGAAATTTGATTTTAGCTCTTCCAGATTAACCTGGAAACTTGAAAGTATATGAATAGTGGAAATAAAATCTGCTTTCCTGATTATTAAATGCAAGTTTTTATTTATGTGTTCTATATTCTTTTTACATATATCCTGAATTCTGTACTCAAGTTGCTCAGATTTCTTCTTATTAAATGATGTACTTTAAAGACCCTACTGTGTAAATACAAATATCTTTGAATATGAAGTGGTTTAGTTGGGTGATATATATCTCTACAGCCCACTAATGAGCCCTTTGGTTCAGATAAATCATTTAACTTCACTCCTCAATTGCAAATTCTATCTCGTTAGTTTAGGGAAATATTTGTTATCCTCCATTGGGAGGAAAGCATCACTATCTTCCATTTCTTGAAATGCAGTATTAGATATGAAGTGATTTGTAACACAAAATGGGAAGCATTAATAAAATGTAAAATATTGCTTTTGTTTGTTTATGTTCTTTTCATAGGTTTTTAAAACCTTATTATTTTGAGATAATTATAGATTCACGTGGAACTGTAAGAGATAATTCTTTTTGCCCCAGTGATAAAACCTCCTTTAACTATAATACAAAAATCAAAAGACAGGAAATTGGCATTCCTATTATGACACATCTGCATGTGTCTGTGTGTGTGCCTGTTTATGTTCGTGTGTGAATATAATTTGTATGTGTGTGTATTTAGTACTGTGCAATTATATCACACATGGAAATGCTTGTGAATACAACCGTTGGTCAGTGTATAGAACAGTTTATCACAAAATCTTTCCAGTGCCCTTTTAGAGGTTCTGATACTTCTCTTTCTCTTCACTTCTCTAATTCCTGTTAACCACTAGTTTTATTCCATCTCTATAGTCTTGTCATTTTGAGCATGTTATACAAATGGGTTCATACAATGTATAACTAGTTTATCTTGGTTTTTATTACACAGCATAATTTCCTTGAAATATGGATGATAACACATGGTATGGGTCAAGATATTTATTTAACTGCTTCTCTAGTGAAATACATTGAATTGTTCACAGATTTTATGACAAATAAGTCTTCTATTAACATCCATGAATAGATTTCTGGGTAAATATATAGTTTTATTTGTCTAGGGTAAATATCTAGTAGTGCAATTGCTGTATTACATGATAAATGCATATTCAATTTTGAAAGGAATTGCTATACTCTTTTCTAGAAAGACTAAAAATGTAACTTTTACATTCCCACCAGCATCATATGAATGATTTAATTTCTCTGCATGATCACCTGCATTTGGTGAAATCACTATTCATTATTTTAGTCACTCGTGTTTGTTTTTATAACTGACTGTGGTTTTCATTTACAACTCCCTAACGGCAACAAAATTGAACATGTGCTTATTAGTTAACTGCATAGTCTCTTCTGTAAAATGCCTGTTTTCCTCTCCTTATTTTCTAATTAAGTTATTTGATTTTTGCTGCAGAGTTTTGAGAGTTCTTTATATATATTTGGTACTAGCCCTTTGTCAGATACATGGTTTTCAAATATTTTCTCCAAATATATAGCTTGTCTTTCCATCTTCTCAATAGTCATAAACTATTTTTAAATTTGAAGAGTTATAATGCATGCTTTCCTTTTAGGGATCTTGCTTTTGATATGTTTGATATCAAGGCTAAGAACTCTTCATTTAATCATAAATCCCTAAGATTTCGTCCTTTATTTACACTACAACTTTTATAGTTTTACATTTTACATTTTTTTTTTTTTTTTTTTTTTGCAGCACCGGGGATTGAACTCACAACCTCGCGCCTGCCAGGGCAGGCGCTTAAGGCACTGAGCCAAACTCCCGGCCCTGGTTTTTTTGAGGCAGGGTCGCACTATGTAGCTCAGGCCGGCCTTATGCTCGCGTTGTAGCCCAAGCCGGCCTCGAACTCACAACGCTCCGCCTACCTCAGCCTCCCGAGTGCTGGGATTAAAGGCGTGCGCCACCACGCCCGGCTACATTTTACATTTAATTCAATACATTTAAGAAATTTTCAGCCATTATTTATTCAAATACATTTTTAGTCTCACTCTCTCTCTTCTCATTCTGATACTCCAATAATACAAATATTACCTTTTTTGGTTTTAGCCTAGGTGGCTATGAAAATCAATCTTTCAACATTTCCTTGAGCATATTTTCTCTTGGTTACATTAGTAAATCTGACCAACTTATCCTTGAATTTTATAACTATCTTCTGTCAATACCACTCTTGTGGAGCCATCAATAAGAAATTTATGTTGGTTACTATATTTTTAAATTCCATAATTACTGTTTAGTTCATTTAATAATTTCTATATTCTGTGGGAATTTCTCTTTTTTCATTTGTTTCAGTAAAAGTCATAAGTACAGGTTTCTGTTGCTGTCACAGGAACAATTTACAGGAAGAAAGGTTTATTTTAGGTCAGTTTCAGAGGTTTCAGTCCTTGGCCGGCTGTCTCCAAGGCAGACACTTGGTGGTAGAAAGGCACGGTGGAAAAAGCTGCTCACTTCATGGCAGCCAGGAAGCAGGGAGAAATGAAAAGAACCTGAGGAAGGGATGCTCTAGCTAAGTCCCACCCCCAACGAGGCCCCACCTTCTAATAGGCCTATTAGCTGGGATCTCATCAATTAATCCACTGGTGAGATTAGTGATCCAAGGATCCAATCAGTTTCTGAAATTCTCACCTACCTCTGAATACTTGAGACTTTGTGGGGATATTTTAGATCTCAATCATAACCCTTACAAGACATTCTTATGACAGCTTTTTAAACGTTCTTGTCATATGATTTTGGCTGTTGATTTACCTTGTTACTGATATCTATTGATTATCATTTCTTATTCAATTTATGATTTTCCTGGGTATTAACATGATGAGTGATTTTTAGTGTACCCAGCAAGTTTGGAGTTTAAAAGACTCTGGATCCAACTTAATCTTCCTCTTCTTCCTCTTTTTTCCATCCTCCTACCCCTTCTTCTTCTTCTTTTTTTCCTCCCCCTCCTTCATTTCTTCCTCCTTTTTCTTTTCCTCCTCCTGCTCCTCCTTCATCTTCTCCTCTTTCTCTAACCCCTACCCCATCTCCTCCTCCTTCTTCATCATCTTCTTTTTCCTTCTTCTGGTTCTTGTCCTCATCCTTGTCCTGGTCCTCTTTCTTATCTTCTTGCTTGTCTTCCTCCTACTACCTCTCATTCTTCCCCTCCTTTGCTCCTTCTTTTTTTTCCTTCTCTTCTTTCTCATCCTCTGTTCCCTTTGTAAAGCAGGCAGCCCCTCTGTGGAGGTATAGCACAAAGACTAAGTGGGTGTGTGTGTCATCAGTATCCTTCCCATTAGACTCTCCACCCCAGCATAGCAAAGTGGGATGTGACTCACACTGCTTCATTATGGAAGTAGTAAAATTGTGGCTTTGTCTTCAGCCCTTCCCATGTCTTTCTCTGGGAAATGGAGAACAAACTTGTATCATCTATCTGTCTCACAGTGGGGATTTAGCCTCAGTTTTCTGCTGCACTACATTGACAGCAATGGGGAAGGATCAGAGGGATGATTCACACATTTTGTTGCTTTAGGGAATGAAGATGAAGTTCAATTCCCTAATGGACCTGCTGACACTAAGGAAGTGAGGGAGGAGAGGACAACAGCACTGTGATGAATAGCTCTGTCATACACTAACATGTTCAGTCTTCCTTCTGCCAGGTGGGGAAGGGAATTTCAGCTGTCTGCCAGATTTCCATGACACTCTCCTGGTGGGATAATCAGAGTGACATCTGCTTTCTTTAGATATGGAAGGAAAAATATGCTCCTCTTTGGTCCTGCTGATGCTGTATGGCTGGGAATTCAACACTGCTGTCCACTTCTTCAAGGTGGAGTAGGCGATCAGTTTTTAGCGTCACCATACTGGAACCTCTTGCAGTAGTGATAGAGACTTCTCCAATTTGTGTTTGGACTGATTATACCAAAAAGTCTGTTATTCAGTTAGACAACTCTTTTCCTAGATTTCCAGTGTAGAATAATAGGATTTTCTTGGCATTTATCTTGTCTGTCTGTCTAGAGGTTTCTGCAGTGCCCTGTCTGTGATATGTATGGGGCAACAACAAACCCTAGAAAATCCTCTACAGTGTTATTCCTCAAATCCCATGGTACTTTGGTAGTACACCTTCTTCTTTTCACCTCTTAGAATTTTTCTGTGCTTTTGTTACCTGTGTTCCAGTGTTTTCTAGCTGCAAGAGAGAGGACCTGGGAAACAATGGGATTGTTTCATTTTGATCAGAATCAGAAGTCCACCGTATTGCTTTATATGTAGTACTTTGTACAGATTTTATTTTCTATTTGCTAGTGTTAAAAATAAATAGACTCACTTTACAAATAGTCCTTCTGCCAGATTTCAGGGTATCTTAAGCATGAAAGGATGGTTGTGCTGAGGCAGAATCTCATTTCACATGGAACCCTCCCCTCAAAATATTTAGCAATTTCCAAGTGATTCATATATGACAGGGCCCGTGTTACATTCTTGGCATCCTTTAACCCTCAGAACTTACCCACGAGCTCAATCTTGGCATCACCTTTGTAGTATAGAAGAGGACTCTGAGGCTTCCCGAGTTTAAATCATTTGCTTAATTCTACATATCTAGGAAGCAGCATAGCATTTCCAATTTAGTGATTAAAAAAAACCTTCTGAACAATTTCTTCCCATTTCAAAATATCTATTGTACATTTTGGTCTTTATTTACACTTTCAATTTCTCACATCAGAGAGACAATCGAATGTTTACACATATGAGTCTGATCTATTTTACTTATGAATATGGTCTCAGGTTGCTTTTACCTATAAATGTCTCAAGTTACTCCTTCTTTATGGCTGAGTAGTACTCCATTGTATAAAAAGACCGCATTTTTTATCCATTGTTTGGTTGATTGGCATTTGGGTTATTTCAAAGATTTAGCTAATATAGACTATGCTGCTATAAACATGGATGCACATATATCACTGTGGTATGATGTTTTAAATTAGAGGAACTAGGGTGAGGAAAGGGGGAAAGGAAGGAAAAGGAAAAAAATATAAGTTAGTTGTACTATTAGTTTCTTTCAATTCATTGAAAAGAAAGGTTTGTGGTATCAGCATTTGGAGAATACTTTTGTGCCCCTATCGTGTACTCTGTGTAACATCTTTAGAGTTAACAATATGCAATGTATTAACTATTGTTATTCTCCTATTATTTTGTTGTAAGATTTTATTTTTTCCATTATAAAAAGAAAAAAAAAAACCCTTCTGACATCTTTATTCAAATACAGATGACAAGTCCTACTTTCATAGGTTCTGATGTAGTAGTCGTAAGGCCAGGTTCAGGAATACACATTTTTGATGTATCAAATTGGCAAATCGAGGAAGGAAGCCCTTGATTCACACCAATAAAAACTTAAAACATCAAAGCATCTGTCTTCTCGCCAGTAAGCTATCACAAATAAAGAATGGAGAAGACAAACGAACCTCTTCTTTGTGAGAAAGAGGAATTTGGGGATGCTTTGCTTTTCTGTCTTACCCAGGAGGATCCCCAGAGCCTCTTGAACCATGTTGTGTGAAGTTGGCCGAGTGTTCAGGGCCACACCACTGAGCAGGCAGCAGACTCCCTGCTGAGTGGCCTCTAGGGTGCTACCTGAATGCTTGGCTTCACAGGAAACAAAATCATTGTCATCTTTAAACTAGGTGTCGTGTCTTTGGATTTCTTTTATGACATCAGAGCTCCTGTCATAGAATGGCAACTCCTAAATACTTACAAAAACAGTCCCTTTCCTCAAATAAATTTTTTAACCTCTTCACAAAATTTTAAGGTGCAAAACTTTCAGAGAAAATATAATCCAAAGAAGACAACTAAACTTGTAACTCGTTATTGTTACAATAGGTTGACATTTTTGTGCAATTCAAACTGTCATGTGAAAACCTAATTAGAAAATTTCTGATTTACTTATTTTTTTAAATAAATAAAATTTTATTTCACAGACAACAATATTGATTCATACAGATATAAATACTATCTGATGGCTAATTATCCTTGGAACATTGCTTACAAGGAATTTTCTTATCCTCGATAATCTACACTTCATTATCTGATATCATGTATTTTGATTTTATGGACCTTAGGTCTTAGAGACCTAACAACGGTAATGTTTTAAACTTGGTTCTCATCAATTTGGAATATACAGTCACATAGAAAAGGGAACAGCTAAACTGAGGTTTATCTTTGCACTATTGTTACAAAAAATTCTTGAACACATTATTGGTTTAATTATGGTTACACAGGAAATGTTAAAATTATTCCTAAAAATAAGCACATTCCAACCCAAAAGAAATACATTTTCTAGGCAAAGAATTTATTTAGTAATTGTAATCCACTTGTATATATCATTAAAGTAAGCTTTCTTGCAAGTTTACAAGACATATCTGGCCTGCTTTAATTTCTTTGCAAGAAATGATGGGTTTCATATTTTTCATTTACTTAAGTTGAATTGTTACTTGGTCAGGCAAAATTAATGAAGTTCCAGTGTGGAAGGAATGTTTTCCCAATCAGTATGAATTAAGGCTATCCTAACAAATTTGATAGATAATAGCCAACTCTACCCTGAGTGGAAAGGAGAACTGAGATTTTACTCTTGCATCATATAAAGAGCTCCATGGGGAGAGAGAGTATTATTCGTGCATTTAATTAGTACATATAAAATGCTCATATTCAAATTTACAATGAAACCATAAAAATAAAACCATTTCAGGTTTTCAGTAGTAACTAGCTCTTTTCACCTGTGTATTATATGCTTTTAAATAAGTCAAAAGATACTAGAAAAAAATAACCTTAAAACTAATGTGCAAGCGAGTTGACAGGGCATTTTGTAAGCATCAATCTAAATAGTTAAAAGGGAGCCTATGGAAAAATCAATACATGGGAAAATATTTGTGTACCACAGCAGACATGTATTGTTACCATTATCCTATGAAATTCACAACAGCATCTAACAATCAGAAGCAGGGAGAACAAAATGCAGTTAATGTGCAATTGTAAAAATTATAGGTTCATATAAATAAAAACTGAGAATTTTTTTTTCAAATAGAAAAAGATATTTATTAAAGATGTAAAAGAATTTATGTCCCTCCAATAAAAAAGATGACATTATTTTAGAAAGATCTGATGTTTCCTGGGCTATTTTATTCTGTTTATAGAGTCTTACATGTTTTTTTTTGTAGTAAAAATTAGCCTCTAAAATTAAATTATTTAAAGTTCAGAATCATACCAACATCTAGATAATAAGACTTTCTTTGTGCGAACAATAAAATTATATTTTACTGCTTTATTTGTTTCTGAAAATATAGGGTTCCATTCCTTTCATTCATTCATTTAATGAATATTTATTGAGCATCCTAATTTTCTAACTTCTGGACAAATAATGCAAAGCAAATTGGTAAAATTCCTGCTTTTATGGAATTTATAAACTTTCCTGTCCACCTGTTTTTATCCAACCTATCGAGTGAACATCTGTCAGAAATTCCAGACAACTGGTAGAATGTTTGATCCTTGGAATATTTCAAGACATCTACCACTGTGGGTAGCATCCGTCCAAGTTGCATCATTGGGTACATCAAGTGCAATGAGACCAAACACATTATTTTTAACACTTGTTTTTACAGATGACTCTTTTAGTTTTGTTATGGTTTGTATCTAGATGTCCCTCCAAAGCCTCATGCAATCATGGGGGCAAGCTTCTAAAATTTGTGATTGATTCATGATCCAATGCTGGGATTGTGGGTGTGAGTGCTACACCCACCCTTGGGTGGGTGGCCTACATACAATACAAGAGACAAAAGGAGTCTTTGCTCATATTCCTCCTCTTTTTGCTCTTGTTGCTTTCCTTGTCTTATGCCACTGTGAAATGTTGCCCTCTGCCATGTGCCACCCTGCCTTGCAGCCAGCTGATTATGGACTGAAACCTCCACAGACTGTCAGCTAAATAAATCTTTCCTTCCTTAATTTTGAGTGTTGGGTATTTTGTCTCAGCAAAGAGAGAAAAGTAACCAACACAAGTTCATAGTCAGTAAATGTGCCTATTCTTGCCTTTGAGTCTGTTTGATGGAATTTATTTTCCTAGAGTTTTGAGATCTGAATTTGTCAAAATATTGAGTTTCATCATTTTAGAGACCTCAGAACTGAATTTAAAGATTGAACTTCTACATCAATTATTCATTCATTGTCTTTGAGCACTTATTTGTAGAGAAAACAAGTCAAGATCTCTGCCATTATAAAGTACAGATTCTGGCTGAGGGAAACAAATAAAAGTAGACCAAGGACTATGAAAACAGAGAGAGCAGAACAATCTAAGAGGGTTAGAACATTGTCCAGGGCAGGGTGTTGGATTGAAACGTTAAACACAGTAGTCAGGTAGAGCTCCCTGAAGGATTTGAGGGATAATCTGAGTAGTTTCAGAGTGAAGAATATTCCCAGCATAGGGACAACTGGAACAGAGATGTTACAGCGGGGCATACCTGTGAACAGCAACAAGTTCAGGGTGGGGGGGGAAGTGAGGAAGAGGGAGGTCACAGGGATGGTTTAGTATCAAGACAAGTGGATTATGGAGAACCCCATAGCCTATTAGAAAAAAGGGAAACAGGAAGCTTCACAGGGTTGTGAGTACTTTTTAGAAATGACTTGATCTGACTAATGTTTTTAAAGGTTGACACCAGCTGCTTGATTGAGAAGATGCTTTAGGGAAGCATACAGGCAGGGAGACCTGGTAGAAAATTCTCACAGAAATCCAGACCAGAAGCAATGGTGGCAAAAGATAGTTAGATTCCTTATGTATTCTGAAGGTAGATTCAATAGAATATACTGATGAATTAGATTTGGCACACAAGACAAAGAGAAGAATCAAAATTACTCCATTTAGAAACCATTGAGAAATACACCAATCTGCAAACTTTGACTTCCCTTTAGTCTACATTTCACATATTTATAGTGTTCTTGTTTCCTAATCCAATAATTTTTTTTGGGGGGGGTTATTTTGTTGTGGCCTAATCATTTCAGCCATTTTTTGAACATGCAATACTATGGGAGTACAAAATGAGCAAAATACTGATTTTAGTCTCAGTTAAGATCATAAATAATATAATTAGAAGGTCAGAAGCACCATGGAGGAGAACATTAGAGGTTGTGGGGACTCAAAGAAGAAAGATATTCCATTGGATTATGGGAGAAAGGGAACTTTTGATGTCAAGTTAGTCTGAACAGATCCCTGAGAATAATGTGGACTAGAGAATTTCCAGACTGAGTTGCAATCCAGATTGGCCCATTGACCCACACAGCACTGGGTCCAGGGGAAAACCAGTGTGGTTCAGTGAAGAGGGTAGCTGAGAGGAAAGATTGAAAGAGTTGTCCACTTATTGCAAAGTGCTTTAGACCAAAGAGGCAGAAAAAAGGATAAACGTGGCTATGTATGAGAGACAAAGGACTACTGGAATTGGGAAAGTATCCTGGTATTGAGAGGATCATGATGCCAAAACTGAGGTAGGGAAACAGAGAGCAGGACATAGGCAAATAGGGAGGAAAATGTTAAAATCAACTCTTTTGGCAAATAATTGGCCCATCTCCATCTTCTCAGCAGTAGGACAGGGACCTTAACTTTCTTGGTCTTCTCTCTTCTTGGAATATGTTTGTGGTTTGTGTGATCTTAGAGAACCTTGGGAAAGAAAAGAAGATGGTAGATGTACGGCTGCTGATCCCTTTAATAAGAGACTATGAAGTCCCCAGAAGTTTTCTTATATTGTAAAAGACATTTGAAGATTTACAGAACTTTTCAAAGCTCATTTGAGGTAAGAGCAACACATAAGCACCTGCTCCAGTGCTTCGCTCAGTTCTCCCTCTCCAAATTGAATTGGAATGCAATCTGGCTTCTCGGGCTGGAAACTTCTTCCGGTATTTTCCTTAATGGAGCACAGAGGCAGAGGAGGTGAGGAGAAGGTCACTACTTTGAAGGTCTTTGAAGCTTAAAATGTTCTGGCTACAGACTTTAGCTGAACCAATTTTGTTTTCCATGGTGAAGGCTAACTGAAGGAAATCTTGGGAATGCGCCCAAAGAACTTGTATGGAATATTTGAATTTTTAAGAGGCAAAGAAGCAAAAGAATTGATTATTTTGGCAGAGAGCACATCGCCAGCAAGGTGTTTCTTCACCCTGCCTAGAATGTTTAGAAATGTGAAAAATAATGAGAAACCATCACAAGTGTTGGAAAGAAACATTTGGGAGAGCTTCTTCTAGCTGGACATTTTTCAACGACCTCAGTGGAGAGTTTGTGTAGCATGCTTTGAGGGGAGACAGCATGTTTACTAATGAATATGAATAGCATTTCCTTATGGGCCATATATTTTTCACTAGGAAATGGATAATCTACTATGACATTTCAGTGGGTTGGAATAAGATAGATAAATCAAATACAACTTGTCCTGTTTCTTTTACATTTGAAAGATTAATGCCTTAATGGATTAGCAATCATGAAATATATAAGTATTTATAATACAGTGCTGCTTTGTAGCACCATCTGCTAAAGAATGGTATTTATTCAGCCACTGATATGAGAACAGATTTTCTTCCACATTATGCAGGGAGGAAGTACATCCTAGTGTTAACGAGCATGCACTTTGTATTTAACCAGCCTAAGTTCTAATGAAATTTCTTTGACAAGCTGTGTAATTTTGATAAGGTTACTTAACATTACTTTCTTCGTTGATGAAGTAGTATCATAATAATCCTACCTTGTAAAGGCATTCAGTCCATCAAATTCAGTAATATGTGGAAGGCATTCTGCCAAGTACCTAACACATGTAACTACTCAATAAATAATAGCTATTATCATTATTCCAGGGTCAAAATTGGCTATCCACAAAATGAGCAGTTTCGAAGTATTTGGAATGTCTCAACTGAATACTTTTTAATGCATTGCTGAGGAACTGGGTTAATGAGTTCTCCTTGAATCCAGGCAACTAGATCTTTTTTCTAAAACCAAAGCATAGGGACAGTCTCCAAGGAGTAGGTTACACTGCAGTAATACGCAATCCCCAAATAACTATGTTCTGAAACAGCATATTTCTTGTTCATACTACGTGTCCACTCTGGGTTCACAGAGTCCCAGCTGACAGAGTAGTCACCATTTCATACACCGCTATCATCATACAAGAGGGAAGGAGAGATCTAGAAGACCTTAAATCAGCAATTGAGTGTTTTGCCATGGGAGACACACACACATCCTTTCCATTTACAATTCATCGGGCTCACATGGTACCAACCACATGGGCCAAGACATACAATACTACTGTGTTCCTGGAAGGTAGAAACTGTAAATTTGTTGGACAACAGTGATGACTATCATAGGGCAACAGATGCATTTGAAAATAGACTCTAATGATGGAGAGTGGCATTTAAGACATTCTTTAATGACTTAAAAGACAGTGACTCAATATTCGGTAGAAAAGAGGTGACATATGGTGCTTCCGAATGCTGAGTGGGGCAGGAATGACCCAGCCGAGTGGGTAGTACATACCACATGTCTCCTGGAGTTTCTGGAATGCCTACCCCCGTAAGGAGTGCCCTAGAATGAGTTCTGTTAAACATGTCCCAAACCATATTTATCCTGTATGGCTTTTTGTACCATTTCATACTAGTTTAAATGGCTTATCTGCTTTATCTCACATCTTAATGGACTGGATGTGTTATAACTGTGTGGCTCTGTTTGATGTGTTAAATGTTATAACTGAGAGGCACCACATAAAAAAACGTAATTGTCATAACGATAAATTCAAGCACTGGAGGGGAAGTCACGAAGTAATCCGATGTTGGAGGTTTTTTTTTTTTTTTTTTTTTTTTTTTAAATGAAGTTTGGCTTCTGATTATACTAAATGATTTCTATAGCATGTATCTCAGCGCAATGGGCCAAAGAAATCAAAATAAAAATATTGGCTATAACACTTCATATTTCATAAAACAGACATTTGCTTTTAAGTATCCTTGGTATTTAAAAAAATTAACACCATATCAAGTGTAATCCTGGTGTGATGGTGCGCACCTGTAATCCCAGCACTTGGGAGGCAGAAGCAGGAGGATCATTGTGAGTTTGAGACCAGCCTGCTACAAAGTGAGTTCAAGGCCAGCCTGAACTGCATAGTGAGACCCTGTCTCAAAAAATGGGGCCGGGGATTTAGCTCAGTGGTTTAAGCGCCTGCCTGGTAGGCACGAGGTTGTGAGTTTGATCCCTGGCACCAAAAAAAATAAATAAAATAAAATAAAAAGAAAAGAAAAAAATGAAAAAAAACTTATAGCTATTTTAATTCTAGTCATCTTGCTTCTGTGGTGATTCAATTGGCCAGGTATGTTAATTAATTCAACCCTTAGTGCTGATCAATTGCCAGTGAGTTGTGAGGTTGAGTAATAGGTTGTTTCATTTCATTGCTTTGGGAATATATCATTAAGATGGGAGGTTCAAGGAATTCTAGAAAAAGGGCCTGTGTAGGTTCCTTCTCTCATAATGATGTGATTATGTTCCTGTTACTTGAATATTCATTATAGTTTCCCGCATGTTTTTGGCTACCTCTGTTTCCTGCAACTGTTTACATTATTAAGTACATCTGACTTACGGATGTGTTGCTTGGGGTCTGTTTCTGGTGGAAGCTGCTATGTCCACATAGGTTGGGTAGATTCCCTTTTCAGACTGAGAATCATGGAAGGCCTCTAAACAGATGCGAGATGAAACACTCAGGGCTTTGTTACAGGCGGGCCTGACTCCACAACTGGGCGGCTCCGCAGGGCTCTCTGTGAGAGTCTCCGATGAGTGGGGCACGGGCCTTCCTTGTGCCATGAAGCAGACAGCTTCCACAGACAGCGTAGTAGAGGCTTTATCCTTTCTGAGGGGAGAATCAGGGAGCACTCTGTAACTCAGGAACCGGAGAAATCAGCGTGTGATGGTGTGGTCGTGATTCTACAACTTCCCCACAGAGATAGGTGGCATAGGACAGATGAGTTTGAGAAGATGAGGTTGTGAGGAATATGTACACGCACGTGGGATCTGCAGTGACTTTGACCTGAAAGGACAGACTGCTTGGAAGATGAAGCCTGAAGCTGTCCTTGGGACTTTCTACTTAGAAGCCCTGGTAGTATATCCTGCAGAAACAGCTGGCTTACCCACAAGCAGTGTGGCCCAGGAGCGAAGAGTCTGGATTCCGAAGCAAGACTATCTGGGTGTGAATAATAGCTCTGCTCCTTACCAGCTCTTTGGCCCTGAGCAGTTACTTCCCCTCTGTCTCTGTCTCTGTCTCTTTTTTCCCCTTTCATTAAATAGCAGATGACAATAAGGATTTTCTGTGTTATTCTAAAAACTGAGGGGGCAAATGTATAAAGCTCATATGACAAAGTCCAGCACACAGTTAATATTTGCTGAGAAATAAAAGAAGTCCCGTGTTTCCAATGTTCCTTCTGCTGTAACTAAAGTCAAGAAGATAGAAGATTAATTTCTGGTAACTGGCAGCACTAGTTGATCACCAGCTAATTGATGTACTGGTAGGAAGTGTGACAAGGGTAATCTTTTAACATACTTTATTTTTTAATTAAAAAAATTTTTTTCTAACATCCTTTAGCCTCTGGAAGTGAGAAAGTGTTATGAGGAGAAATAAACCACATTCAGTATTATTGTTATATGATAATGCCTAAGAAATGGTTGATTTTTTCCTCACTTTTTTATTTCACTTTGAATAACCTTGACCTTCACTGTTAGAGATGGTTAAAACGTCTATCCTCAGCATGCCTTCACAAATGTAAAATGCAGCTATCTTACCAATTTGCTGGAAAGTCTAGCTCTGAAATGAGTGGGTGATTAAAGGCTTTACTAGAGGTGCTAATTTAAGCCTGGAAGGAAGGACAACATGTATTGGATGCTTGCTGTATGCATGGTCATATTCTGCGGGATTTGTGGGAAGCAGTTTTTCACCACCACAACTTTGTAAACTAGGTGCCCATTTTACATGATGGGACCCTGAGGCACAGGTGCATTAGCTGAACTACCCAAGGAGATGCAGTCCATTAATTTCACAGCCAGAATCTGAACCTTCTGCAACCTATATCCTTAACCCCTTTACCATACCACTTCTCAGAAAAAAATAATTGTGAAGTCAGCAGAGCTATTTGCTTCTCCTGTGTGCTTTTGTACACATTTCTTAACTTCCCTGAGATTTATGTTCCTCTTTCATGATATAAGGATAAAATGAGTTAGTAAATATGAAGAGTTTAAGGTTACTGAGGAGGTCAAATTCGATAATAAATATAAATCACCTTGCCTTGGATCTGGTATACAATGACCACTTACTTCAATAGCAGTTTCACAGAAATTCTTGTTATGTCATAATGGTTAAGAAATAATTGCTTCCTTCTTTCTTTTTTCTTTCACTTTGAATAACCTTGACCTTAACAATGTTGTCAACTGCCGGTACTCTAAGTCTCCATTCTAGAAAGTTCATCTATTCAGTATCCACAATGGTTGTATGCCAAAAGTGAGCCAAACAAACAAACAAAACTTTATCATTTTCCTAGAATCAGATAGAACAATCACCTACAGGTTTATGGTTAGGTCACACACAGTCTTCCCTGGGAGGTGAGTATAATCTACAAACCGGGCCACCCAACTCCTTTTCTTATGGGAGATGTAAGCAGGCATAGGGAATTGGCTACCAGACAGCAGGCTAGGTAGTTACCTCGCAAGAACAGCGCTTGGGGGTTCAGCTATGGTACAAGGTGATGTGGGGGATATTGCTGGGGTGTGCATTTGTTTCAGTGGTTTTCAGTTTGATTGCCTTTTTATCCCTAAATATCCATGACCCAGTAAAAGAAGAGTTCTAAGTTGCTTTCTCTGCCTCTTTCTGTGAGGAACAAAGTCTGCAGTTCTTTCAAAAGGAAAACTGCCCTAATTCCTAACCTCAAGTCCATGGAGATTTATCTATTGAATGCCAAGAATAGAAGTTTTCTTTGAAAGAAATGCACTTATCTCTAACATTATGAGCTTTAGAGATTTATTTTTGTTTAATTAATTTGCTTCCTGTAGACACAAAATGTTTTTGATGTAATAGATACAGGTTGAGCACTTATATAATAGAAAAAAGGCTATGAAAACAACTTA
>RJWM01018745.1:0-40404 GCA_004363535.1 Dasyprocta punctata
AAGATTTTGGCATTCCTACTTAAAGTCCTAAGAATAATATTTAGGTATTTATCATCTGCTGGAAAGTGCACTCAGTGCTCCACGTCTGCCTTCTCAATGGTTAAGATGCAGCTTTCCGTGGTTGGTATCATCCACATTTTACAGGTGTGCCGACTGAAGTGTGGACAGGTAAATTGATCTCCTGCAGTTACACTGTGTGTAAGTTGGTCTGTGGGCTGCAGAATCTGGCTTCTGGCCCAGGACTGTGACTCTAGGCCTGCAGTGCTAACTCTCCTTAGGTCTCTAAAAGTCACAGGCAATTTGGATGCTATCTTTGGCAGTGGGGTTGGGTGTACATTTTTCTAGAACAGTTGACACAGAAGGTGGTGTATTCTGGACAGTTTCGTTAGAGGAGGCTGACCAATGGGAGAATAGTAACTGAGAGTAACCTAGTTAGTGCATGCTAGGTTCAAGTATCTAACTGTTGAAGGAAAAAAATGGCCAGAGGTCTTCAGGTTTAAGTTTGCAGTGTGGTATTATTAGTTCTTACTCAGTCAGGCATTCTTTGCTTATCTGCATTCTTCAGATTAAAAATTTTGTACCGGAATCTTTAATGATCATGTGTCAAACATAGCTGCCTTGTTAAGACGAAAGAAATAGGAACATCCAGGGCAGGAAAACTGCTTATTTGCTAAGTCTTCATCTAAAGGAGAAATAATTCATGGCACTTGCTGTCTTTTAGGGAATGTTCAGTGTACACGTCATACTGTGCTGGGTACGAAGGCACTGGTGTTCCTACCCCTTACTTGATCAGGATGACTGGAGCCCAGAAAGGAGAAAGCAGAGGGAACAGCGTGAGAGTGAATGGGTAGGGGCCATGAACCTTAGCTAACCACAGGATAGCTGGCCTTCAGTTTTCTGATTAGCAAAATGGAATTTTGAACTAGATTATCCATAAGCAATTTTTAAGTGTAGATTCAGTTATTTTACATACCCCACAAACCAAACCAAACCAAACCAAACCTGACAAGGTCACTGAAGTGTTTGTTAAAGTCACAAGCGTTAATGAAGGCCCAGGAGTTTTATCAGCCAGATTCTTTGCATCGTTATATTGCAGGATAAGTAACAGTGAGTGCGGGGGCCCAGATCTCCTTGGCAGGGAGGATTGAGGCTCTCAGTGAGCTTCTGGCTTGTCTGGTTCCTGAGCTTTGTTTTGTTTTGCTTGCCTTTCCTTCCACTCCTGGCAGTGCTAATTGCCCCTGGCTTACCAGTTCAGACCTGTCCTCCTTCCCTGGGGCTCATCCCGGCATGGACCTTGAGTGCTCATTGTGTCAACTGGATTTGTTTCTTGTTCCCTAGTTCCTGTCTTTAAGATTTGAACACCTGAGGAGTCCATTAGGTGGGGGAACTGTGGTGGTCCCTCTGGGGTGGTCCCTCTCTGAGTGTTCCTGTTCCCACCTGTGGCCCAGGGATACGGATTTTTAAACACAGCCCCATGAATAGACTAGAGGAGCCTGCTCCTCTGAATTTTTAAGCACCTGATGGATCTGCGAAGTGTCCATAAATTTATGGAACAAATTACTTTTCTCAAAACACATCGAAGGTATCCTTGATGCCTATACACAACATCCATTTTTCTTTTCTTTTAGTATTTTCTTTTATTTTCATGTACTTGTCCCACGGATTGAGCATCACAGGATTATTTTTTTGCCCACATTTTCCCAAATTTACTGCTTTCCCACATTACCTAATGTGTTTATTGCAAAGCCCATATTCTGGCTACTTCTGTTTCACAGTAGTCCCTGGGCCACCCTATAACTAACTCACTTTCTAGCGGGGAGGCCGGTTCCTGGTCACGAGCCCTCCATGAAGTGTAAAAGGTACATTTGGCGCCATAGTTACCTTCAATATGGTCTCTGCAGTAGAACCTTATTAAAGTGGGGCACATAGACTGCTTAGCATGTTCACCCTGGTGAATTAGGAGTAGCTGTTGATCATGCTGTGTGAGTGTATCAGGAAGGTGCCAGGCTCTGTAACAATCAAACACAGGCAGAGTATGAGCCAACAGCACACAGGTGCCGTTATACGCCAGTGGCCACGGAAGCCCAAAGCTGTAAATGACTGTACTATTCCTCCAGCTTTACAGTTTAAAGTTTACGCTGGCCTTTTGTAGATTTGAGATTCTTTAGTGACTGAGATAAAATTTCAATAGCTACTGTAAAAGAGCTGTTCATCCACCTAAATGTATGAAAGGTCTCAAAAGAATTTTTTACTTGTGAAATTATTTAGATTCCATACAGAGTAGTAAGCTCTATTCTTGTCAAAAAATATTGATTTTACTCTTCGGAGTTTCTAAATTGTACTGCTTGAGTATATTCTGATAGTGCCTGCTAGCAGATGTGCCAGGTGCCGAAGGGTGTTTGGGGGATTCTACCGGGGGAAATGCAGGTTCCTATATATTGAGAACTCCTATAGTGATGAAGGAAACACAGATAATCCATTGGAAATAAGGTCTAATAATAATGGCTGATATTTGCTGAGTGTGCCAGACCCTGTAGTGTTTGAAGTCCACATTTTCCCAAATTTACTGCTTTGCCCACATTACCATGTATTTATTGCAGAGCCTATATTCTGGCTACTTCTCTTTCACAGTAGTCCCTGGGCCACCCTATAACTAACTCACTTTCTAGCGGGGAGGCCAGTTCCTGGTCACGAGCCCTCCATGAAGTGTAAAAGGTACATTTGGCGCCAGTTACCTTCAATATGGTCTCTGCAGTAGAACCTTATTAAAGTGGGGCACATAGACTGCTTAGCATGTTCACCCTGGTGAATTAGGAGTAGCTGTTGATCATGCTGTGTGAGTGTATCAGGAAGGTGCCTACTTTCCACGGCTCCCTGATGGAGTCATTCTGATGATTCCTGATTCCAGGCAGAGGCAGTGAGTCTTAGAAGATTATTAAATTCCCTGAGGTCACTCAGGCAGTAAGGGATGGAACCAGGATTCCAGCCATGGAAGCTGGACTGCAGAGCCTATCCTCAGGACAGTATGTTGTCATGGTCAAAGGACAAAGTCTTCGTGACAAAAGTAAGTTCAGCTTTTGAGATACCACTTTCACTTCTCAGATTCCAGTGTGACTTCAACAAGAAGGTGATCTGTACTATATGCTCACTTCAATGGGGTACATAATCTTTTCTTTTTAAAAAATTTTTTTTCAATGTGGGGGTGCTTATGTGCAATCCTAGCACTTTGAAAGACTGAGGCAGGAAGACTGCATATTTGAGCCCAATCTGGGCAATTTAACAATGCTCTGTTTCCAAATAAAATCAGGTATAGTGGTGCACTTCAGCAATCCCGGCACTCAAGAGGCTGACACAGGAGGATCATAGTATGAGTCTGAGGACACATGGACTACAATAGCAGTTCAAGGCCAGCCTGAACTACCTAGCAAAACCCTGTCTCCAGAGAGGAGTAGAAGTAGGGAGGGGTAGGTATAGCTCAATGTGAAGGCCTGGCTTCAGTTTCTCATACTGCAGAAACCAAAGAACAAAACAAGACAAAACACTTTAACAGCTTTTGATATTGTTACCCAAATCAAAGTTGTTATTAGTGCTTCCAAAATGATGACACTACAATTTTATCCCTGATGTTCATTTACTGGTTTGAGTACATCTGTAAAAGAAATTTCCCCTTGGTCAATTACTTGGCTTTTTGGAGGTCACTTTGTTCAAGAAAGGCAAGATAAGTTTTTGTTTCCTTTTTTCCATTTTCAAAATAATTAGTTATATAGCTTTTATCTTTGACTCATATAAATGCCTAACCAGTTAAAAATTAACTAAAAATCATCTTTTAAATTGAAAATGAAACAGGTTTTTGGTATTTTGACTATATCATTAGTGTTCTTAAAAAAAGAAATAAAATAATGTTAAACTGTGCTCAGTGGCTTATTGATAGTAATTCGTAGTAGTTTTATTTAATATATATATATATATATATATATATATATATATATATTTTAGTAGTAGGATATGGCTTGCACTATTTAGGAAGTTCTCAAAGTCAGATACACATGAGAGTCTTGAGAGAGCTTTTTGGAATGGAGACCAGCACCTGCTCTCAGATGTCTTAGTGCTTCACCCAACTGCCAGAGTAGTTCAGGATACAGAAAGACTGAGAACCTCAAGATCTAAGTACAGACCAGGAATTGGGCAGGGGAGGAGGGGCAGACAAATTATCAAAACAGTGCCAGCAAGAATCACCTACAGCAGTCATCATTATTTGGCCATTATGAAAAGCATGGTTGGCTGGTGTCCCTGTGATGTGGTGAGCTTAGAATCGAGGCACAGGTGTGGGATTAGACACTGCTTTGGACTGTTTGTAAAGGGTCTTTCAGAGAGAAGTAGAAATCTGATTATGGTCTCAGTGTCAAGTGGTATGAAAATGTACTGAAATAAAAATGAAGATCGACAATTTTAAAAAGCTAGTAAGTGGTATTTATGATATAACCTATCTATCTGTGTATCTATGTATCTATGTATCTGTGTGTCTATCTAAATTCTTTCCATGATTCTGGTCATGACTGAATCAAATTTCCCCATAAGCTTAACATTGAACCTAACCATTGAATTTGATTCAGTTTGTGATCAGTTCAGTTTGTGACTAGAATTGTGGAAAGAATTAAGTTTCTGAACCAAGATATCAGTGTATATGACAACACTTGTCAATGTATGTGGTGACAACGACACGAACAAGCTTTATCAAGATGTTAAAGTGATCATTTTTAGATGAAACATATATATAATTTTAATTTATTTTTGCTAGTCTTTGTTTTCTAATTCTTTACAGTGCACATCCACTGATGTATAATAAAAGTCATTTAAAAATCAGCCATCTTTTTAGTGAGAATTATCACTTTCACTGTTTTAAAAGATGGTAACTGTGTCCTAGTTAAACTTGTTACTCTATTTCTTGTTATTTTTCTCAATAGAATTTCTTACCAGACAATATATTTTATATTTTGCTTATTTATTTTGTGTACCCCGTCCATTAGTGCATAAATATTTTGAGGGCAGGAGTTTATTTTTATTGCTCTCTCGTTTCCCCAACATTTCAAATGCTGTCATCAGGCATGCAGTAGACACTCAATAAATCCTTGTAATTTATATAATATCCCAAGTGTTACATAAGGAGTTTCTCTAGAAAAAACTGTGCATTGCAAACAGTCTTAGAAACTACAGTATTAAATTATATTCTTTGTTCAAAAACAAACAAAAAGCTGAGTTTTACCTGAAAATTTTGTAAGAAAGTGTTTTAGAACTGGACCACCAAGCACTGGGTATCGAAGATGGTGCAGAGTGCTCTGTTCATATCAGGTTTATACATACAGCCAGAGAAAAAGAGGTGACATACAGAAAGAACCTGATTGGATGCAATACGCAATTGTCTTATATGGTCATATTTAGGCAGGTTTCAGCACCCTGATTTGCTGGCCATTCAGCTGCTGTGATTGGCTGAGACTAATTCCACATCACACTGTCTCACAATTCACTATGTGCAGAGGCCATTTGGGGCCAAACTTTATCACTCAAGTATGAAGACAAATTTGAACCATACTTAGGTAGCATCTTGAAAGCTTCAAGTGGGGTTAAAGTTATACACCTGATGAATTTCTGTTGCTTATCTGGCTGTCTCGAGTCATGTTTTTATGTTTTCCTCCTCCTCACTAGACTCAAGGAAGTTGGAAGGTTTTGTTTTTCTCTCTTTTTTTATTTTTTTTAATTTTTGGCAGGGCTAGTTCTGCACTACTGCATTCCCTCCCCACGCACCAGATGCATTTCCCATTGGTTCTGTGAACTGTACCGTGGAAAGTGCCTTAGAGGGATATGTGCATTGGGATTTCATAGCACGTTTTATTTGTACCCTCTCAAGAGCAAGGCTCAACAAACTACTACTCTGCCCATTTCTATGTAGCTTTCCAGCTAAGGGGTTTTTACATTTGAAATTGATTTGATGATTGAAAACTTCAATTAGGTGAAGTTTTATCTTCCGCTTCTCTTGATACAAAGAATTTTACTCTTCTCATTAGTTGACCAGTATGCTCAGGGTAGAATTATAATGACATGTGGTAAAACTGTGAGGAATACTTTACTCAAGATTATCATGATGGATGTCAGACCCATTGCAGTAGAGAAGAGAGATCATGTCTGACCCCAATTATAGTAAGAACAAGTGGGGCTTATACCTGGGGAGGTTGGGGCAGGAGGGCTAAAGTGGATGGAAAATTACTGAGAGAAGGCATCAGAGTAGGGGGATTCTTGTTGTACCTAATAGGATTCTTGCTGGAGATGGACTAGGGTAGTCACGTATCACCTGGGGGGACGCGAGATGGGAGATTTGATCAGGTATGGGGAGTGATTAGGTATCAAGGGTGAGTTGATTCTCTAACTTAGGATTCTTGCTAAAACTAGACTCTAAGTACAGACTAAGAAGCTCAGGATTGTGACCTCCTCAAGAAGGAGGCTCAGAGGAGCTTGGCTGAAGCTTGGTCAAGGAGTGTGTCTTAGTTACTCTTACTTTTGTCTCTTTACTGAGACAAAATACCTGACACCCAAAATTAAGGAAGGAAAGGTTTATTTAGCTTATAGTTTTTGGAGGTTTCAGTCCACAGTCAGCTAGCTCCAAGACAGGGTGGCATGGCACTGGGGCAGCACTTCAAGGCAGCAGCCGAGCAAAAGCAGCCAGAGTAAAAGGGAGCAAGAGCAAGCCTCTGCTCCTCCCTTATATTGTACACAGGACCTCCCCTCCCACCAAGGTGAGTGTAGCACTTATAAATCTCCTTGCTTTGCTTTGTACAGGATGAGGTTGTTTACAAAGTAAGAACCCTGGCTCCCTGCTGAGTCTCTCAGCTAAACTTCTGACTTTCTCAAATTGACACAATGACCAGATAACTGCTTATGCTCTACCCCCCAGGATGTAGGGCTGCTGCCTTACTTAATTAAGCTTCTAGACTTCTCAAGTTGACACAATGTATAAACCATAACAGAGGGCTACTGCTACAAAAAAGTTACACTGTTACTGTTGAGTCTTGTCACTCAGTAATGTATATTCATTTTCTTGTCACTCAGTAATGTATATTGGTTTTCTGTGTTGTTAGACAAGTACCTACATAATATTGTGAATCTCACCTCCTGGCCTGCAGTCTGTTGACCTCTAGTTGGAGCACTCCCCTCATGAATTTTAACAGCCATCCACGTAAACAAGATGTTTCCGAGTGATAGGTGGACCTTGTACTCCTTGCTCTCAGGATGAACTCAGGAAGGGCTTGCCTGACTTAGCCTGTGTCATTTTCCAGGCTTCTGTGTGGCCTGTTCTACCTGCTCCAAGACACCCCACCTCCGCCCCGCGCACCTCTCTCTCTGTCTGGGTTTCTGACCCACAGCATAGTGAGCTAAGTTTGGGGTGAACTTTTCTGCAGCAATAGAAAATGAACACAGGTCTTTTCAAGGTGAACTCCAATTAAAAGGATTTTCTCTTCCTTGGCTGCCTTTTACAATTCTTACTCCTTTTTTCGGTTCATTTGACACCATAGTTCAGAAATGTTTCCCCTTTAGCAACACTTAAACTCTGCATTCCCTTTGAATCAGTTCTGCATTGAGTTAGTAGCACTCAAGTCTTAGGTTCTTGTGTAACATTGGTGCTTGAGGTCTGTGTCTGTATCCTGCTGGTCATTGCCAACACACTGCTAGTTACTCAAATATAATCTGAATTAATGAGTAATTGGTTCATCTTCAGGAATTTCAGCTGAAAAATCAGACTCAAATTCCTGAGAATCTCACTATGGTCTCAGAAAACACTCCATTTGATTAAAACACCAAGTAAACTTGCTTTTATTATATTCATAAATATTGTGTCCATTGTACTTTATGATATACAGACACTTTGAAAAATGGGCTTTTTTTTCCCCACCTCACAGAGCAAATGTGCTCAGAAGATAAAGTGAAGTGTTGTTTAATAAGCAGTTTTTCATTTTTAGGCATTTTTTGAAAGATATCTACTATGGCACTAAAAACTTCCATTTTTTTTAATCAACCAAATGCTGTTTAATCTCATGTACACTCACTGTGTTTAATGCTAAAGCATAAAAAAATGGTTATTTCCTTTCCATTTATGAAACTGCTAAATAAAGAATACAAAGTAATAAGGAAATAACAGGCTTTTAAACAAATGTTAGTTTTTGATAAAAATGCCTGGGAACTTGAAAGATTATTTAATGAACCATTAAAGGAGTTAATGGTACCACATACCCAGGGGATATCTATTGTGCCAGTGTAATTGTTAATGGCATCTCCTTTATTCTGAGGGCTCTGTAATAGTATGTTACCTGTCCAAACCTTTGAGTTACTGTCTCACTTTAAATAATTGTCGACCTTGGGAAGATTAAATTTGGACATACTTATTGTTAGAGCTTTGAAAAGGCAGGCGAAGTTCTGCATGTTGAAGTCACTCTGGTTTGACAAATCTGTGGAAGAGGTTTTAAAAACAAATAATAAAATTATACACAGTGTTCTTGTTTGTTTGGAGACTTACTTTAATATGGGTTTTAGAGGTCTTTTCACTCTTTCTTGCTCAGATCCAACTAAGATTGGAAGTTAATTGATACATGGGGAAGTCCAGCTCCATAAATAATAATAATAATAATAATTATTATTATATTGTGTTATTATTATTATTTTGTGATACTAAGATTGAACCCAAACCTTTACAACAAACCAGTCTTCAGCACTCACCCATCACCAACCTGCCTTTTCAAATTTCGAGATAAGTTTTCATTGAGTTGCCCAGGCTGGGCTTGAATTTAAGGGTTTTTCTGTCTCGGCTTCTCAGAATGTTGGGATTACAGGCATGTGCCATCATGCCAGACTAAAGCTCAATAAATACTTTTAATTTACAGTAAGAGTTGAGAACTTATACTCTACACAGCTGTAGGCAAACTGTTCAAGCCCAGATAGTAAACGATTGGCTATGCAGGGCACAGCCTCTCTTGCAACTGTGTACAGCTCTGATGTGTGAAAGCAGCCATAAAAGAATCACAAGCAAGTGATCGTTGCCTGTGTTCCAATAAAACTTTATTTATAAACAGTTTGTGGACAGAGTTTTTTGAGTCCTCCTCTAAACAGATGAGAACAATTTCTGTTCATGGATTGAGACACTGAGGGTCTCTCTTCAGATCTAGATGTCTAACATGAAGTGTTGGCTTTTGCCCACCACACTACTTGCTTCTCAGGCAGCTGACAGCTATGTTGCAGCTTTCTGCAAAGTGGGTCTGGCAGGTCATTGCATTGTCATTGAGAATTTTTTGATTGAATTTGAGAAATATCCAAGTAAGCAAATTTATCCAGCAGGTGCTGCTTCCTGAGTGCATTTTGGTCAAAGACTTTTTTGACACGCTGTTTCTTTAGACTCATTCTCCTCATGAGAAAAGATAGTGCTTCCAACCTGTCAGGCACATGTGCCCCTTCCTCCTAGTTAATTACTGGATGCCGCTTGCTCTGTTACGTATACAATGTGATCTCAGAACACTGACCTCAGCCTTGTAGCACTGACCGAGACAGGTGTGGCGGAGTAGTTGCTGTTGACCTTGTCTTGACAGCAGAGCACCTGACCTGTAGTCACCAGTAAGCACAGCTTGAGTAAAAAAACCACATCTCCCGTCCATGTGACCATTTTCTAAGCTGCAATGTTTACCGATTGTGTGGTTCTTACAAAGCAATCTATGAGTCCTTTACCACATGTTCCCATACACGTTTCCCAAAGCCTAGCATTTGGGGGAGGGAGGTGGTGGTGATTTACAGATGAGGCGTTTAGTAACCCACAGGCTTGGGACCTTGTCTCACATCAGGAAGCTGGGTCCCAGCACAGAGGTTCAGATTCAGGTATTCTATATCCTGGAATCTGTTCCCTGCTGTGGTGCTACCCGCTGAGTAATGACTGAGGGAGGGCAGAGGAGAGTTAGCGACCCACTTGGAGAACAGACCCACATCTTCTTCCCCAGAAGATCACAGCATCTGCCCGCTGTGCGTCTGGTGGTTGGATGTTGGCCAGGATGAGGGTAACACTTCAGCAATGCTATGCTCAGGGACACCTGGCTGTTTTACGGGGTCTCTGGGCCTTAGCTTTTATCCACGTATGAGGTATTACTGTTTTAACAGGGACTCGTGTGATTAAAAGTAATCATTCTGTTAGAAGAAAGGAAGGCAAACTTTCTTTTTAATCACTTAACAGCCACAGAGGAAAGAGTCCTCTTATTTTAGGGACTGACCCCTTTACAACTCCCTAAGTGAATGTGCACTGAGCTATGTTTATTTACTTTTTCTCTGCTCCTTCCAAAATTCTGTTGAAAATAATAGAAGCAGCAAAAAATATGAACAGCCCCATAACAGGGCTGAAAAATGAGCAAGGCGCCGCAGTGACCCAGAAGTACTGGGGACTGACACTGTGGGAAAAATAAAGCAGATGGGATCAGATTGATGGTGAGACTCTGCGGCAGAGGAACTTACAACCCAATAGAGACCAAAGTGAGAATAAGTAGAAAAATGAATTTTCTTAGCATCCTGGAAGATTCCCAAGAATCAAAACTGTAGGGAGTGGCAACAAAAGTGGGTAATGAGAGTGCCCGGCCAGGAATTAATAACCTTGAAACAGCTGCTCTCGTTTTGCTCTGTTTGGCTCCAAGGGGTTAGTGGTCAGTTCGCCTCTGCAACAAAGCCATTTAGTTTAGTTTTAAATAAACCGGGTAGTTTACCAAGGCAGAATGCAGTTGGACCTCTGTAGCCGGAAGTAGTTGCTGGTATCCCACGATGTTTTCTGGCTCCTACTCCAAGGTTATGGGATTTCTGAGCCGTCACCTAAAAGCTGTTTTTTGCTCTGCTCATTCACCATTGTCTTCATATGTCTAAAGAAAACCTCTTTAGTGTCTCACACTGATTATTTCAGTCCCCAGGTTTGTAAACATGTGCAGACAACCAAAAAGGGTCATTAGACATTTGAGAAGAAATCAGAATTGAGTCCAGTGGAATGATTGGTAAAAAGTTAACACAGGAGCCAGGTATAATCTTGCATACCTATAATCCTGGTGCTCAAGGAGGCTGAGGCCAGCAGTAGTACAAATTCAAGCCCAGCCTGGGCAACCTAGCAATTTAGCAAGACTCTTGTCTCAAAAAAAAAAAAAAGGATTAACCGAGGAAAATTCTAATTCATAGTTTCAAACCCAGTTGAATAACATATCCGTAATGTAAGAACAGTTAAAGGCAAAGACTGAGGAAAGGAGTGCCAAGAAGTTCACCATGGGTTTGTCACATTAAAAAGCACTGGTTTGGGGTCAGCAGAAGGGCTGAAGGGCAAAATGGAAACAACTATGGACTTTGAAAATTAGTGGCCTGGAAAATTGAACAGGGAATTTATTTAAAAATTCAAAGCCAGGGCATTAAGATGAGAATTAGGAAGCAGGAATGAAGAAATGTGTAGGATCGATCTAAGAGACAGAGTATCAACTGAGAAGCAGATGGAGTAGGAAAAGTCGGGTTAAAATACTCTGATTCTCAGATGCTATCAAGGGAGCTAGAGAGATGATAATTACTCTTAAAAGCTAGTTTCTCTGAAAGAGTGGCTTTTCTTTTCCCACACCACGAAGTGCCGCTTCAGTGCCTCTGTCCACCCCCAGCCCTCTCACTTAGAGTTCTTCTGAGTCCCTTAGCCAGTCATGACCAGCATAGTGTCATTTTAACACACATCCTTTTCCATTATTTCAAACTTGCATGACAGTTAAGAAGGAAATCATGAATAGAAACCTCTTTATATTTTTTAACACAGATTTACATGATTTTTCTATTACTAACATTTTGCCCCTTTAGCAGTATTTTCTTATATATGCACGTTAAAATTTCTAGAGTATGTGGCATGCATCATGATTCCAGAACATTTGTGTAAGAATGATCTTGATTTTTTTTTTCCTTTAGCATCTTTAGTCATGATAAAATTATTTAGATGGCTCTGAAGACTATTAAGGTTTTATTTGCATTTTTTACTTGGTTACTTTAACAAGCATCCCTCAGTTTTTTTTCCCCCCCAAACTTAATCACACAACACTGAAAGTTAGCGTTGCTTTTGTAGGTTGGTTAGCTGGCAGCCTATGAGAGATGTGAGCACTTCAGTGATAGTTGTCTGTGACATGTGAATGGATCCCTTCCTCTTGAAATGTTAAATTCTGAGGGCTCTACCATTTCTCAGCCTTTAATTGCACTGACTCCCATGAAGTATGCAATCTTTTCTTACACAGCTTTTTGTTTCAGCTCTGTATCATAGTGAAACCTCAGTGTATAAACATTAAGCCATAATTAAGGATCCAGACTTAAAAGTCAACCACAGTTTGTGCGCATGCCAACAGTGACAGCTGCTGATAAATTTGCCACTTCTTCCTTTTCCTGACAGCTGCAAATTTCCTAAGATGGTCCTACTTTCAGGAGGGATAAAATGTGGGAAAAGTGTCATAGGACACTTTCATAGCAATGTTAAAAGAAGACAGGAAACTTGACATATTCTGGTAGATTTTCAGAAAAAAGTCCTATAAGCCTGAAAGAGAGGAAGAAATGAGAGTGAACTGAGATTTATATATTTCTGTACCATCGGAGGCCAGTAAATTACAGATGCTGTCCTGCTGTGTCCTCTGGGAAGGGTCTTTGAACACAGAAAACTAAACTCGGGCATATTTTTGTTTTATTCCTTTACTGAACAGATGTCGGAGCACTTTGTCAGGTGGGTGCTCTGAGAAGCCGAGGTCATGGTGGAGACCGAAATACAAGATGCTTACTATGGAGAAGCCTGGAGTGTCTCCTTTCCTTGCACCTACAGTCTTCCGTCTTTGTCCCGTTCCATTTTGTAGACAGGAAAACAATCCCATAAAATCTCCTATGACTGGAACCAACCCTCATGTTTAACCATTAACTTTTACCAACTGTAGCCCAATGAATAATTTCATTGCGTAATTTTAAATATTTAACCTGTGACATGTTTTGCACAAGTGTGGGTATGTGTTCAGAATAAATTTCCAGAAGTGTAATTATCACAGCAAATACTACATACTCATTGGTACTTTTATTCTCCACAGCGATTGTGTGGATTCATGGCAAATACGAGTCACTATTTCCTTTAGAATGTAAAATGTTAGCCTATTTTTCCCATTCTGGTAAGCTATTTATAGTATCTTCAGGTTTTTTTTGTTTTGTTTTGTTTTGTTTTTTGGTACCAGGAATTGAACTTAAGACTTTGTGCTTGTCAAGCAGGCAGTTAGGGCACTGAGCTATATCCCTGGCCCTGTGTCATTAGTTTTAATTTACATTCGCTGATATTTTAAGCCTAGGAATTCTTTTGTGTGATTACAATGTGTTGGGGTTTATTTATCTGTTTTTAGAGAGCCAGAGTCTCTGGATTGCCCAGGCTGGCCTCGGACCTCTTGGCTCAAGCGATCCTTTTGCCACATCCTCCTGAGTGGCTGGGACTACAAACGTGCTGGTCCTGGCTTGGTGTTTACTTTCATTGAGCTCTCTGCTCAGGGTTTTTGCCACTTTTTGTTTTTATTGAGAACTTTTTTTCATTCATTGTGAAGTTCACTATATATTTGGGTCATTATTCTTTTGCCTTTGATGGGAGTTGCAAATACTTATCATTTATCTGTTAACATTGCTTATTGAGGAAATCAAATAGAAGTCTCAAACATACTATGTTTTAAAATGTCGTATTTCCTCCTTGCCATGTTTCTGAAAAATCCTTGGTTATCGTTCCTTCTGTATCTGCCTGCCTTCCATTTTCCATTTGTGTAAGTCCCACTTCTGTGATCTTCACACAACCTCTGTATCTTCTCTACTTATGCCTCCTTCTCGTTCTGTCACCGGGCTCAGGACCTGCTGTAATGTCGTGTGCTCTCATCTCTGGATCCTTAGTTAGGTCTGCAAATATTTACGAACACTGGCCTTCTAAATAAGGTCAGCGCTACAGCTGCCAGGTGGAAAAATGTATCTTGTACTGCCCTATAGCCATTCAACCCGCTGCAACAACCTTATTTGTGTATCTGTTTTTTCCTTCTAGCAGTTGATATCAAGAATGATATTCCTAATGTTGACTTGAATCCTTACTGCGCTTGAAATAGATTATCAAATTCCTCTCAAAAGGGAATTTATGTAGTGATTTCTGCCATTGTAGGTGGAGGTTCTGTTACCAGCTTTCCTAATTTCCCTGGGGTCTGTAGTAACAAGCATCCAACAACATCTGATACTTCATTTTCTTTTCTGTTGCATCAGCTTTTGCTGATTTTTAAAATTTCAGCATTGTTTTAGTTTTTTTTCTTCATATTTTCAGTGTACATGGTGCATTGAACTAACCTGGGTTCCGTGCTAGATAATCCAGTGGACACCAGGCTCTTCCTTATGGCTTCTGAATTCCAGAGATAGCCAGGATGTGTCCCTGTGTGCTGTCTGTAGATCATGTGGTGTGAACATCATTAGTACAGAATAGAAGTGGGTATATATAAGCTTTATAACTTGGTCAAGTTTTATATTTTTCATTTAGTTACCACCTAGAAAGTTTGAAATTTCAAACCTGTCAGCAAAAATATTGATTATGAATGGGTTTTCGGTTTATAACGATATACGATAGTATGCATTTCCTAGTTCCACAGTCCCCCGTTTCAAAATTGAGTATAAAAGCTGTCTGCAGAGTAGATTTATTCACATGGATCCTGTTTTCCTGCACACAGTGCTTAAACACATCCAGTAATGTGTAGACTGAATATATTAACTTGAGGTTGTAAACTATATTTTTAAGGTTACAGTTATAACTTTTTAAGTATGATGAAATGTCTTCCTTTTACTCTCCTCAATAAAATCTATCATTTATTGTATAAAAACCTTTATGGCTGAGCAAATGACAGTCCCTTTTCTGAAGCAGCAGTGTAAATCGGTCCCCACCCTGGCAGTTATTTATAAGCTCCTTCCATATTGGGGTTTCATTCTTCACTCAGAAATGGGATCCTAATGCCACTGAGCTGAGAGTTTATGTCTTTTTTCTTTTGCTGCCTTGATTTTGGCTTATTGATTATAAATTCTTAGCCACTATATGGCTTTGCTCATTAAATGTGAACAATCAGAAAATTAAAAGCTGGAAAGAATCTTGGTAATCACTGTAGTCCAATTTCAGTTTTTCTTAAAGATGAAGTTAAAGTCTGCCTAGAAGAGTACAGTGACTGTCACAGATCCTCGTTTATCCTGCCAGGGTCTCCATTAAAAACCCAGGTTCTGAATATGAGCCTGATTGTTCTTCATACTTCCTTTGGTGCCAATTAAGTTGGTGGCAGCAGTCACCACATGAACATTGTAAAATGTTAATAAGTAGATTGAGTAACCTCAAAGTGCAAAGTATTCCTTCAGTGTTTATTTCTAAAATTAATTAAACTCATGATTAACTCAATTTTAAGCAGTACTTAGTTGTGAAGATTCTTGTGTCTATCATTAGGAAAAAACACTTTGAAGCTAAGCATCTTATTCCAGATATTTTAAAAGTTACTGCAAGATTGTAAGGAGTAAAAGAAATTCATAAGCACTCCCTGTATAGTATAGTGATCATTTTGATCTATTTTGTCTCTTTTTTTTCTTTTTCGTTTTAGTCTTTGCATAGATCCTTTATAAAGTGGTATCAATTGTGCCCTTTATTTTATTGTTGAGGATAAGCATTTATTTTCCTCTTCCCCAGATTTCCTTTGAAAGACTCATTTGTAATAGCTGTGTAAAATCTTGTTTGGTTATACTGTGATTTAACTCTTTTAGTAGTTTTTAGTCTTTGGTATAAATCCCACTGAAATAAATTAGTTGGATGTCCTTTTTGTCAGATTTAGTGTTTGTTGGCTTAGGATCCATGCCTTTTTAGGACAGCAAGGGTCAGATGCTCAATGTGCGCATTGCCCGGCGTTGGAGAAACCTGCTTCGAAGTGACTGTGGTGGCCACATGCAAGTCTCAGTTTGCTTTTGCCTGTGCCAACTACCTTAACCTTTGTGATTTTGATTGGAGAAAATGGTATTGTGTTTTAATTTGAATGTTTCTGATCACCACATTTTCTTGTTGAAATGATTGAAGCCTCATCCTTGTCTCAGTAACAGCTTTGGGGAGGGACACTGCATGGTAGCATACTTTGGGAGATGCATCTTGACTTCACAAAACTTCGAAAGGAAAAAGGACATGTGTCTGTGACCCAAGGAAACAATATGAACCCTAATGACTCCTCACTGGGTGTGTCTTTTTTTTCTAATTTCTTCCTAGTGTTTATGAGATAGATACTCTTCTATCTTATGACTGAGGGAATTGTATTACAGAGAGCTGGCATGATTTGCCTAACATCTGAGTAACTCAAAATTGACAAAGCTGGGATCCAAACCCAGGTGGGGTGACTTTAGGAATTCATTGTCATCTCCACACCCCAAGGCTGTGATACATTCATCTCATGGCAAGGATTTTTTTTTTAATATTGCTTATACAAAAAGAAAACCAAATGTCAGCTGGCCATTTAATATAAGAAGAAATTAGTCTTTTTAAAAAACAAAATAAAAATTAATATCTGGAATATAAATCCCATAGTGCATGTCTTGGTTACTTTTTTCTCATTGCTGAGACAGAATATCTAACGCCCAAAATTAGGAAAGGAAAGGTTTATTTCTTACAGTTCTTGGAGGTTTCAGTCCATACTCAGTTGGCTCAAAGTCAGCATGGTGTGGCGGGGCAGCCATTCATGGCAGCCACCAAACAGCAAGGTGCAAACCCGAGAGAGTGAAGATATGCCTTTTTCCCTCCCTTACACTGTACGTCGGCTCCACTTCTGGGCGGGTGCAGCACTCACACCACCAATTTTAGCGCCAGACAACAAACCAATCACAAACACCAGACTCAGTCCTGTCCATGATTACATGAGGCTCAAGTGGGGGCTATCTGGCCACACTATAACAGTACACATTTGCCTTTGCCTATGCACAGAATTGCTGGTTTTGAGCTCCTCCTGAAGGCTGCTCCTGAAAGTTACACAGCACGATGGTGATGGAGAATGTGCTGGCCCAAATGCCAGGGGTGGTGGGAGGCCTTGGTACCAACACAGGTACACTTTGAAGATCAGTGCATTTGAGGTAGAAACTGCTTGGGTTCAAATTCTGGCTCTGCCATTTGCTGGTGTAACCTGGGCTGTGTTTATTGTTTTCTTTGCTGTGCTGTCCCACTCTTTCAGCATTTTCCCACACCTCTGGCATTTACATCTCATTCATGGAAACTTTATTAGTTGTGTAAACTGAAAAAGCAGCATAATGTTCCAGAGCCTGGAGAGAAAACAAGATGATGTATACATAGTCGCTTTTTAGCAATGTCCTGCCCAGGGGCATAGGCTCCGCTGACTTTTTAAAATGAGGTTTTGTTTTCAGGTTTTCCAGCAGTTCTGTTTTCTGAGTGCTCATGAAAACTGCATTTTCATTCACATGGACAGCAGATCTGCATGTTATTAAAGCACAAGTATATCCATCCTTATTGAAATGATACCTAGAAAATACTTTTCTTTGTGAGGTCAGTAATTTATGGATCACGTATTAGGGACTTTTCTAGTACATTTTCAGTTTTAAAGTAAGTGTTTAACTTACATAAGTCTATTGAACTTAGAGTGGTTGTGTGTTGATTTTTCCCTTTTGTCTTTGAGCTTTTGGTTAAGTGTGACAAGGATGATTTAAGATGTGATAAGATGTTTGAGTGAGTTATTCAGGGGAAGAAGCTCCTTTTTTCTCAGTCACTCAAAACTTCTAGGTAATAATTTCTGAGAATTCCTCGTAGACTTCAATATAATGAGCACAGATATGTTAATATTGATGATGTGTACTAGACAATTTACATATATATTTTTTTCTATCATTTTTAGGATTCTGAGTAACAATAAAATATCCGAACTGAAGAATGGTTCATTTTCTGGGTTAAGTCTTCTTGAAAGATTGTGAGTATTCTTTCACTATTATTTCTTGTTGTGTTTAATGTATTTTCATTTTCTTTTTTTTCTTTTTTTCTTTTGGGGGGGAGGAGGTTAAAGTTTTTCTGATTTCTGAATCAAGAGCTAATCATTTTAATTTTTTTATTAATATGTTTGTGATACATATTAACTACAGTGATTTTCATTGTAAACTTTTGTTAAAATCCCAGCTATTCGATACAACAAATGAATATATTTTCCCTTGATTTTGCTACACAAAATTTCAGGAATTAAATCTTTAAAAAGCAAATAATTGCTTAAAGCAGAGGTCGGCACACTTTCTGTCAAGGACCAGTTACTGAGCACAGTTAGGCTTAATAAACACAGGTTGACTTCTGTGTGTTGTCAGAGTGTAAAAGCAGTCACAGGCAGTAGATGAGCCAGTACTACAAAAGAATTGTGTAAGGCAATGCAGTAACAAGGTGCACGTGTCCAGTACAGCTTTACAAGTCATGAACTAGTTTTCTGACACTGTCTTAAAGTATGTATTTACGTATGTTTTATAAGTGGAACTTTAAAAAAAGCATATCAAGAGGTTAAACTTTTTGGTAAACCAATACTTTATTCAGATACCTGAGTTTAATATCTTTTTTGCTTAGAAATTTAGTTTTGCTCATGATGTAATTAATGGGTTACATGTGGCACCTGTTTTTTGCGCTGGTAAATTTTAGGAAGGAATTGTAAATTTGTTTGTATTCTGAATAGTTTTCCAGGATCCTGTTTCAGATTTCCCTGTTACTCATGCATTTAGGATTAAATTTCAAAGTACATAAGCGAGTCACATTGAACCTCTTCATTTCTGGAAGCAGCGAACTGTCCTGACTTTTCTCATTTCTGTTTGCTCTGTTGCACTTTCTCTACTTCTCTACATGTGTCTTTGACCATTTCATCTGTGTCTTTGGCAGTTTGATTCTCAGGGCTTAAATCGCTTAGGTTTCTGATGTGTTATAAACACATGTAAATACACAAAAGCATTCTTGGCGCACTGGCACTTAATTCTCGGAGTGTTTTTCTCTGTTTTTATTCCTGTTCTGTTCCACAGAGTTCACGAGTGTCAGAGGATGCTGGCCACAGCCTGAGCTCCAGGCCTGGCTCTGCTAAGAATAGTCCTTTATACACACTCTGTGGCTGCTGTTTCAGGAATGAGCATTTGAATTGATTTGATTGAGTCAAGATGTGCTTGGGATTTGGTGGGAAGGAGTTTCTTTCTTCACTGTCAGCAGAAACGATGGTTGTACTTCTGGCCCAGAAGCCATCCTGCTGCCAGCTTGGTCTGGGGCCAGCATGCTAAGGAGGAGAGATGATTGACACGTAAGCAGTGTGTGTGCGCGTGTGCATGTGCGTGTACATGTGTGTGCGTCCCGGGAGGACTCTGCTGTAGCATGTGCCTCTGGGCCCTTAGAGTGTGGGAAGCTGTTGGTTGCCATCACGTGTGATCTGTTCTTGCAAAGAAAGATGATTCTGATTAGCAAACATCTCACCATGCACTTAGTAGGTGCTCAGGTGGTAACAAATAAATCTGTGTGGTCTTCCTTTGTCAGAAGAAAAAAAAGGGTGCTGGGCCCTCTCAAGTTATAGATAACATCTGTTGGGCTTGAAAAACACACTTTATTGTTGATGTTTAGGCTTGATGTGATTGTTCATGTACCCGCATACAAATGTAGCCAGCCTAGTTAATGTTCTATGCTGTGGTGTGAATTGCTACCCTTCTTAAATTTGGTTTTTAAATTTCTTTTGTATTTGACCCTTTTGCTGATAATAAATCCCTGTATGTGATAGAAACAAGTTACACTGCAGTAGGGTGATATTAAGATGCAGTATGTGTTTTAGCCAGTGGTCTGTACCTGAATCCCAGAATAGCGCCTCTGTCTTTTGTAATAGGATGCACACACTCAGAGGATTTTGAAGGTCTGTCTTATTAGCCCAAAAACCCCAGTGCTGACTCTGGCACCAGGGCCCCCAGTATAGAAGGCCACCTGTATTGCGTAGACCCTCAGCTCAACACTTTCTGTGTGCACTGAGCAGTCCGGAGTACTGGCCTTGGATGGCGAGGTGGGACCTGCTGTGGGAGAGTAGCCGCTTCAGAAAGAAAGAGAAAGAGGTAACCTGACTGCTCTGGGCCTGGGAGGGGACAAGAGAGGAGCAAAGAGGTAGCAGCACACAATCAGGACGTATGTGGGGAGGTCTCCATGTGGCCTCTTTTCTGCTCCAAAGGACGAAGTTCACTGCTTCAGCTTTTGCATTCCTGCCTCTCTATCCCTGAGTCTTTCATGGAGATCTGAATGATGTCTTGGCTCCAGTACCAGAGAGAAGCCACCCCATCACTCCATGCCTGTCTCCAGTAACCCTCAGCCCTAACCTAAGGGCAAGAGCTAGATGACTACCCTGACCCCTCTCCTCTGGGGTATGCTGTAGACTGTCCTCTAGAGTTCTCTAGGGCATTGAGTCTCTGACCACAGTGCTGATCTCTTCAGCAGCGCACCTCCTGTTGGCTGCTCTTTTTGGTCTTATTTCCCACTTTCTTACTTGCACATCATGAGATCCCCTTTCAAGTAAAGCCACTTGCATTTGCATTTTTGTTTGGGAAAATTTCCCTAAGGGATACAGCCAGCCATATGTAGTATTTGTAGTCTAGGTTTGGCTAGAGACCCTTAAATGAAAGTAAGTTAACCAAACAACTTGAAAATATGGCAGAATAGGATATGTTGTAAAAAGAAAAAAACGTTTGGTAGGACAAGAAGTTCCTTAAAATTACTGGAGCAAGTCCTACAGAGTAAAGGGTAGCATTGGGTAGGGTTGTATATAAATGGTCAGGTGAAATACCCAGGTCTGGCTGAGTTGAGCTAGCAAACATGCCTTAGAGATTGCAGTAATGGGAGGACTGAGTCATCCTGGGCAATGCCTCATTCATTCTCAGTCTCTCTCTCTCTCTCTCTCTTAACTTTTTAGATTTTTTAGAATTGATGTTTTCATTCACTGTCTTAACTTGCTCATTGATGGGATAGAATACCCAACACCCATAAGTTAAAGGTGGAAGTGTTTCTTTTAGTTCATAGTTAGTAGAGGTTTCAGTTCATAGTTGGCTGACTCCAAGGCAGGGCAGCATGGCTGAGGGGAACAGTGATTTCCTTTTTCTTTCCCTGTTTATTCTTTCCAGGCTACAAGCCTGTAGGTTGGTGCAACATGTACCCTGAGTGGGTCCCTCTTCAGTTAAGTCCATCACCCTCATGCAAAACCGTCCTAAACCAATCAGTGGACTAAATCAGTATTACACATTGCACACTCATCCAATATCACGTCATGATCCAGTGTCACACACCCATGATCTAGTCACCTCCCTGAAGCCCCACCTATGAATGCATGAGGCTAGATATAACCGTAATATTTGCAGTGTATTTATTCACCCATCTAACTGTTGTCTCCTTCCCTTTCTTCTCTTACTCCTTTCTCTCTTCCCTCACTCCTTTGTCTGTTCCTTACAAGTGATGGCCTTCTTGTATTGTTCTATATTCTTCCGGCACATTAAAATGGCCTACTCGTCAGTGTGTTTGACTCCTCCGTGTTAATTTTACCCAGAGTGATGGGTCAAGGCCATGAAGGTAATTTAGCATCTTTTTCTGATGATTGATAGAGCCTGCTCTGTCTGATTAGAGATGGGGAGCAGCTTGCTGTGGGCTTTGGAGAAAATTTTCAAAGCTTTTAAGGAGACACAAGAAGAACTCTATATTCTTTTTCACAACTTTGTGCTTAGAAGGATTTGGGGGCCTGGGATACCGTACTGTGCCTGAGGCTAACCTGGCAGTTACACGCTGAGGATGGTTGTCTGAGAGGTAGATGGAACCACGCATAAGACTACTTTGCTTCCAATTTCTTGTGATATCAGAGGGTTGTTTCCTTCATCATTGAAGTCATTTGAGTCACACATTCTGATACTGGATTGAGTTCTTTTACCAAGAACTGTTAAAATATTCCTTTAATTTTGTTAAAGCCGTTCTTAGGCTTCTTTTTACTTACATTTTAATGTATTAGGTTTAGCTGCGTATTCTAAAGTTAGTCTCATGTTTACTAGGGACGCTGTGGGTTTGTGGGGGAAAGGGGATATTAAATGAGAGCGTCTGACTATAAATATCTTTTGACAATGCTTGATTAATATGGCTATTATTAAATATTATGTAATATGTCAAGAATTTATTATTAAAGCAAGAGTATATCTTTAAATCATATTACTGTGCTTGGTTATTCATGAGAGGTATTTTGTAGAAACACATGCAGTTCATCATGGGCCACAGATTTATGGGCTGCTCTAGTTAAATCAGTTCCTCTTGCAGATGCTGTTTAAAATCTGAAAAGGGAAACTTATGTTTTAAAAAAATGAAACTGACATTATATATTTCTGTTTGCAGAGATTTTTGGTTTATGCAAAATAAGTAAAAATATATGAATTGAATTTTCTCGTAAAATTGACCTGTCTTTTTGAGGTATAAGGTTGGAGTTAGTTGGGGTAGGGAGAGAGGAACCAGGAAGTTTGGGGTGATGATTCATTATATCTCCTGGGACTTAAGGGCTCATAAACGCAAAAAGCTGGGACGTTTTACATTGGGGTCAAAAATAAATTTTATTATGAAAATTTTCAAATGTAACAGAAAATTGAAAAGGAAGCCATCATCTCTGTCTCAGCAGTTTATTTAAATTTAACAATTCAATAATTGTTCACATTTTGCCATCTTTTCTCTCCTGTATTAGAATATGCCTACACGTGGCACACATTTGCTGAATTGCTCGAAGGTCAATGGCAGGCGTCATAGTGCAGTTTTACTGAGAAATGAAAGTGATTCTGAATCAAATGCCACACTGTCTGACTTTATGAACATCCTAGTGACTTTGAGGCTAACAATAATTCACTAAAATATTTTTATAATGAATGTTAGTTAATGTAATTCTGTCTCAGTGTTTTTTTTTTCTTTTCATCTATTTCTCTGCCCCTCCACCTGCTATATGTTGGATGTCTGTTGAGCGGGCACAGAAGACCCTGGTCTTATGAACCTTGTGGTCTCTTAGTGAAGACAGTTTAAGCACCCAGGGTACTTAATGTGATGAGAGACAGGACAAGGCAGGCTTGGAACACTGTTGTTGAGAGCTATTTCTGGAGGAAAGAATAATGTTTAATCCAAACTTCTGTAAATGAGTAGGAGATATCCAGACAACAGAAGAAGATTGAGATGAGGACGAAATGCTGGGAAGCCCATGTGCAAAGGTCAGAAGTAGAAGAAAGGTTTTCTTTCTTTTTTTAAAACTTTTTGTGATACTAGGAATGGACCCCAGGACCTTAATGTGCTAGAGAAATGCTCCACCACTGAGCTACACTCTCCATCTAAAAATGACCCTTTTATAGAAACATCTTGAAACAATGAGTATGTATGGAGAGAGAGAGAGAGAGAGAGAGGGAGAGAGAGAGAGAGAGAAAGTGAGTAGGTCTAAAGGAAGGCGCTGAGACAAAATGGGAAGAGCTGGCGTAGGAACTGTGGGCAAGGCTAAGAATGTGGATAGCTTTGGACATTACTTTTAAAGACTGAGCTTCCTTCTGAGAAGACGGGAGCCTCTGTGGGTTTTAATTAGCGCAGAGAAGTGACCAGGTTTATATTTGGAAAGATCACTGCAAGTGGCTGAGAGAAGTCAGGATGGGAGTGGGAACTGTATGGTGTGTAACCTGGGACAGGGTAATGTTGCAGAGGGTGAAAGGGAGGTGGATGACGTTGATACTATTACTGTGTGTAATCATATCTTCTTCAATTTAATTTTTCCAATATATAGGGGAATTTGGAGAATATTACCTTCGGCATCTTGATTTAACTCTGGCCAGGTGTTTGTGTGTTTGATTTATCTCCCTGTTGCTCTAGATAAAAATGTACTTAGTTCCTTCAGTAAATTTTCATAATATCTGTGTAAGGTATGATTAAATTCTGGCCACTCATTAACATCAAGAACTTGACCAAATTTCTTAATCTTTCTGCACATGAATTTTTTTCATCTGCCAGCATGATATTATCTCCTAGGTCTTAATGGAATGGTAAGGGACTGACTCCAACTCACTGGATTATGTGAGGAGCCCAGAGTTGGAGCTAGATTTCAGATCCCTGGGTTCACCAATTGTTGTTTTTTTCTTTCTGTCAGGCTAATCAGATGAGCTTTTCTGCCTTTGTAACAAAGAACCACTAACAGCTCCAAGCTCATTTTGTGATCTCTAAACAGATGAGTGGAAACAGCAGCCCCACTTTTGGTGGGTCACGTAATCATGTCAGTTTCTAAGTCCAGTGTATTTGAGAGATCAGGGCAGAGCTGATCGATTGTCATATTTGGAGGAATGGTATGGAGAATTTTAAGGTACCGTGTATAGCATTTGTCTCCCTCAAGTCAAGGGGAAAAGTTTGCACACACACACCCAAACCTGTGCCAGGTATAGTGATGAAACGTGAAGTCATAGGTAGCAGTCATTAGTGTTGACATTAATGCATTCTGGACTCTTTCATAGTTGTTACCCTTTTCCGTCTTCCCTATCCTAACAGTTTTGAAGTTTTGAATGACTTCTGGTCTGTTTCTTTCTTCTGTTTGCCATCAGAATGGAATGGACAATCCTATTAGGTTGTGTGTCAATGCTTGGTCCAGGTACTAGCAGGGTCACATTTACCAGTGAATATAAGAACCTGCGTTTCCCTAGAAGAGGTCCTGAGAGATGTAAAGTCAGCTGATTTGTTTGGGAGGTGGCCCAGAAGGCTTTGCACGTGGGAGTGACACGCTGAGAAGAAAGGACGGGAGGCCAGCACATGTGTGGTGGTTGCAGAGCAGTTCCTACTGCAGGCTGCTGGCACTCGGGACTTTGGGAGCTGGTGAGAAACGCATCTCAGACCTCCCAGCCCCTGTAACTGGGATAGTTGGCTACTCACCTCCCTTAAGGGACAAGGGCTCTTCCCGGGCTGTCCCTGCCTTCTGATCTTCATACATTGACTCTGGAGGTGGCCAGCAAAAAGCCACAGGAGAGCGCAGTGCCCATTTGGGGCCTGAGGCAGGTGACTGGGGGACAGGAGTGTGGTATTCCCAGCAGGGAACTTACTCTCTGCATGCTTTTCTTTTTTTGTTCAAACTTCTATACTAAGAACCATTGTTTCACTCACAGTTAAAAGAACTGAAGAGGTTCTTGAAGTCCAGAGAGAAGGCTAGGAATTGAATTTACTTGACAGTCTTCGAAGACTTTTTATTGCCATCTGACTACACTTAGGGAAGCTTCTGAACTTTCTGTTGTATTTTTAGTAACTTTGTTTAGAAAATATTTTAGAGTCTGGCATGCAGATTCCCCAAAAGTAAGGGTAACTACCAGTCTTCCCAAAGCTGTTTACTTCCTGTGGTATATAACAGTCTGAATTCTGATCATTGAAGTACTTATTTAGTAGTGTAATCAGAGCATAAGTTCATATCTGTGGTTAGTTATTTCAGTTTTTTTTTTTTAAGAGTATGATGAAGTATGAAGAGAGGGCTTTCAGTTGTATTTAGAAAATCCCAACCGATTAGAAAGGAGGCTGGGGAATTGCAGCCCTGAGCCCCACTACCAAAGAGCGTGTGGTGTCTGAAGGGTGTGGAACCCTGGAGGCTGCAGTATTTACAGGATTCAGAGGTTTCACTTTCAGGGAATTGGTTTTGAGACTTTCTAATCAGTCCCTGTCACCATCTATTAAACATCAGGGACAGTGTGGGAAGCCACAGTGTCAGTGACACATCAAGAATGCCGGGCTTAGAGTAAATGAGTGTCTCTGCTGATGAGCAGCGGGCGACCTCATCAGAATGTTTTGTGCGTTTTCCAGGAATCCTATCCAGAATCTAACCCCAGTGCTGCGAGTTTTGTTCTACTGATTGTTAGGCTAAGCTGTTAGAAAGAAAATGACACGGTATGAATCAGGCCATGCCGCAGTTAGCTTTGGTTTCCTGGCGGGACGGTACTGCTGAATGTTCTCGGGGAGCAGAGCTCTGGAATAAGATGCACAGTTCTGCACTCACTGCAGGAGGAGCTCCTTGAAGACCTTTTCTGAAGCACAGTAGCGAAGGGTGCCCGGTGCTTTCTGAGTTGGAGGGGTTTGAGAAGGCAGACAGGTGGTGCTGTCAGAGTACAGTCATTCGGTCTGCCTGGCCATGGGCTACCATGCCCACAAGGGAGATACAGCCATTAAAGAACCCTGCCTTGCAGGTCTCCTCGTTGCTGTGGTAACAGGTGGCACCAGGACGAGGGATCTACTTCCAGTGTGGCCTTGTAAATCTCAACTAAAATTAAGAACTGAGAGGCACCTGCTGTCCGGCCTCATATTGAGCGTTCCTGTGTGTGCCAGTGTTGTATTCCCTGCAGTGTCAACATCCCTGAGCTGTGGGAGGCTCACGGGGGGCTGTGGAAGGAAGGGGCAGGGTTGAATTACTCAGAGAGCAATCCCATCTGCCTGACAGACTCACCTTAGGGTGCCAGGCATAGCTGAAGCATGGGCCTCAGAAGCGGGTGGTCACTGATTCTCAGCTCTCTGCAGTTTTATGGGGCGTCTTCCACAGACCCCACCTCCGCTCAGGCCCTGAGGACAGCCGCAGCTTCAGCCTGCTTTCTAAAACCCTGTAGGTAAAAGGTAGAGGGGAATCTGTAGGCATGCGTGGCTTTCCCCCAGTGGTAGGGTACTGGCATGAAGTTGCCAGTGTATTTAAGAAGGAGAATAAAACGTGACTGCTGTCAGGTGTCTGCTTTGCTTTGTGCTATCATGTGATTCATCATATACTTATTTATATTCTCACTTTATAGTAAACCCAATCACAGAGGCCCAGGGAGGAAAAAATAACAACAACAAACAAAATCAAATGACATGAATATTAGAGTACATATTTTCAAAGATTTTTTTTAAAAAAAATTCAGTACTGTGATGTTTGTCGTAAGTACAGCCACAAACATACTCTGATAACCAAAGTACAGCTTGCTGAGTAAGAAATTGGAGAAATAATGTATATGGTTGTAGTTTAGTGATAACTTGAATTTGAATCCTATTAGAACGCATCTACATTTTACGACACATCTTTATTCTTATACGGACTGAAGCGAAAGGCTTTGGAGCCACATTTCTCAAACTTTAATTCTGTCAGTTACTTCTCAGGTGATCCTTGGCTTCCACTTCTTCCCATCATTATTGTTAGTGCTGTTTTCTTTTTTCCTTTTTTAAAATTTTTTTTATTTTTCAGATTGACAAACACTGATTGTTTGAATGGAACTGGGAAAGGGAGATTGAGGGAGAGAGCAGAAAGAAAAAGAGTTAAAAAAATTATTTCTATTATTCAACACTGAATTAGGAATTCCAGCCAATGCAATAAGGCAAGAAAAAAAAAAAAAAAGAAACATGAAGATAGGAAAAAACAAACCTGTCTCCATTTGTGAAAAACATGATTGCTTATGTAGAAAAAAATGTAGATTATAGATTATTTACAAAGAATCTAGGTAAAAATCTATAGAACGGACAAGTGAGTTTATCAAGGTCATGGTACAAGGTCACAAAGCCATATACAGAAATCTAGTGTTGGCCTATATACAAGCAATGAACAGTTCAAAAGTAAAATTGTAAAGGCACAGTTACAACATCACAAAAAAGCTTAAAGTAACATTACTGTATCAATCTATCAAAATTACTGCTGTTTTCTGTATAGCAGGTAAGTGTAGAATGCCTCCGATTTGTTACAGTGCTGATACGCGAGTAACTTTTATTTTATTTTTAACAGGGACCTCCGGAACAATCTTATTAGTAGTATAGATCCAGGTGCCTTTTGGGGACTGTCATCACTAAAAAGATTGTGAGTGTTTGAATTGCTTATGAATTTGAACTGTTTCTTTCAGAAGTAGTTATTAACTTACTTTATCATGATAAGAAATGAATGTTTAATAATTTCTAGATGTTCACCCTGACCCAATCCCTTACAGAAGAACAGAGAGAATTTAATATAAGAAGCTTAGAGTGCAGTTAATTTGCATGAATGTGATTTGTTTCGTGCTGGATAGTTGTGTCCCTCTTAGGCTAATAAAATCATTACCACATTGGCTCTGCAGGCCAACCTAATCTGTAGATGATTTGACTCCAGTCAAACTGTATCTGTTGTAAATGACATGTAAATGGAGTGCCTTTCTATTAATGATGTGAAAATCTTGCCATTTTCACATGTATTTTATCAACATATTTTTATTTTGAAACCTAAAGGCCAGTTTTTATTACTTCCAAAGCTAACCCCTCACCCTGCTGCATGTTCTTTTCACAGTTTCTCACAATTTCTCTCCACTCAAGACAGGCAGACTGTGTTACCCGCCTGTATTCCTTCTAAAGACCATGTTGGGCACTATCTATTACTGTACTGGTGACTCTTGAGGGCAAGTAGGTAGTGTAGGGGAGGAAAAATAATTTTCCTTCTACCCTTTGAAGTTCTTAGCTAGGCCCCTGATAACAAAAGACAGAGTACCAAGAGTTAGAGAAGGACAAAAGAAAAGGTCCTTGAGTCTCTAGGGGCAACAGATTGTGGAAAAGCAAATAAAGGAGGAACTACGAGTAGTTAAAGCCTAATTAGCAATGTTTGTTTTGTGGATTCCTTTGGTGAGCTCTCTGGGCTGATAAGAGTCTATAAAGTCCTCTCCAAGGGAGCAAACTTTTGGTCTTCCTGCTAGAGAGAGGAGGAGGGACCCCTTTTTAAATTTAAACCCTGCTTGCTAGACAAAGAAAGAGAAGACAGAAAACTTGTTCTTGTGTCTGTTTCTTCTCAGATGCTTTCAGTTCAAAATTATCCTCATGCTGTTTTCACAGGGTTTTAAAAATTATTACTGCTATATTTTTATTTTGTGAGCATGGAGATTGAGCCCTGGGCCTTGTGCATACCACTAGAGCCAGTGATCCACCACTGAGCCACCCCGTCCCATTACTGCTGATCCACCACTGAGCCACCCCGTCCCATTACTGCTGATCCACCACTGAGCCACCCCGTCCCATTTTCAAGTAAAATATCTTTCATCTGAAATTTAACATCGTCTCATTTCTGGGCAGCCTTAGAGGTCAGAATTCTGTCAGTTGGACAAGAGAGTGTTTAGATTTGCTTCTTCTTAAAAAGTTATTTTAATTTGAACCTGGGCTTGTACATTGTGACCTTTTAGTATCATAGCTTTTGCCTAGATGTGAGCAGTTAGTCCTGTAAGTTTCATTCTTTGCTGCATTCAGCGGCAGCCCAGGGACTCCTGGAGGAAAGCTTGCTACCAGCCAGTTTTCTTCCTTTCCACTCACTTTGCATTTTTTTCTTTAATCCAACAACTCAGAATTTGGGTAGTGTTAGTAGAGATTGGACTTCTAGATAAGGAGATGAAAGAGAGTTGGGGTAGCTTGGGCATTAGGTAGTGTCAGAATTATAGCCAGTCAAGCCAAGTGTTGAGTTCATTAAAATTAGTATCAACCAGGTGTAGCAGCATCATCAGAGCAGCAAGGCAGAGACCTGTGTCAGTTGACTTCATTGAAAATTCAGCAAATCCATTTTGTGTGCTGGGTTGGGCTCCAGAGATGCTAAGAAACTCAGGATTCCTGAGAGAAACTAGGGTGTAGTGCAGCCATACACAACTACCAAGAGCCTGGATATGGAACGGTCGTCTAGTCATATAGAAAGGTGAAGCACTGGCTAGGGTTTAGCCGCTAGGAGTCTGGAGGTTGTTAGCTTTACAAACTTGGGTAGGTATACGGAGCAGGCCCTGCACAGGCAGCATATCCAGAGATAGTCATTCGGGAGGAGAGGACAGCAGCTAGGAGCTTGATTTACAACAGTGACGGCCATACTGGTTTAGTTCGCTCCTCTGCCAAGAGAGACCACAAGTCTTCCAGCAGGAAGCCCTGGTGCAGCTAGACCTATCCTGACAAAACCCTGGGGCTGAGACCCATCTGTCCTGTGACTGTCCCTCCCATTAATGCTGATGCTTAAATTTGAGGCCTTCTAGAATATTTTTCCATTCAGCTTTTTCTTTGCAGAAGGAGTTGTGGCATCTTCCTATCTTTGGTAGAACTACTTATTCCTTGTCGCTGGTCTACAGTACCATTGTATCCCCAGCTTTTTTGGTAACACAAAGTTCAGTGTGAATGATATCCCTATGCTGAGATAAAGGTTAGAGGAAACTTGAGTGATCGTAAAAAGCAGTTTCATCAGGGTGTTTTAACGATACTGCAGAGGTTCTCCGTCTAGTTCTTTATCCTAAATAATTTCTCAAGTACTGCCATTTAAAATAAATTTTAAAAATTCATGTTTGGTAGCATTTAATTTAATTACTGATATTGTATTAGGCATTGCCTTAGCATTTTTTCATTGCATTACACATTAAGTAGTCTCTTGAGTTCTTGCCTAGGAAGGTAATTGCCATTTATAATGTTCTTCCCAGTAGAAAATACATTCTTAATTCCAAATAGCTGACTTGTAATTGAACTTATGGTACACAACTTGCAAGCTGAAGGAATCCTTTGTATAAACTAAATGGGATGTAAAGATACCCCGCAGTTGCTTATAGAGGCAGGCACTCTTTCTTATGAGCCCTTAAATCATTCTTCTCAAATGTACATCCTTCTCAGCAGCCACACATAAAACATTTCTGTAAGTGTATCACGTCTTTTCCTTCAGTTTATAGATAATTTGAATCAGGAAGATTAAGCAGCTTTCTGAAAAATTAACTACCAGAAATAGGTGAAACCCAGTCCCTTTCAGTCTCTCTTTTGCTTTATCAACAAATTGAAACTGATTCTCAACCCAAATGAAAACACATTGTCAATACCTAAATTTCATTTTAAGTAGGTATAGCTGTAATGAAATTGTTTCCCAAAGAATCAATGGTAATTACACCATTTAAAGCTCAGAATTGAGACAGGATAATGAATAGTATCCAGAAATGCTTGTTTAAGCAACAATTCACAAGATGATGCCTAATTTTCTTAAACAGTAAACCCAGAAATAAAAGGAGAATCTACTGGAATTAAAAAAAACAGAAGTCCTATGCCATTAAATACTTAAATTTAATATTCAGAGGAGATTGAGGGATGCACGATGCACAGATGAGCATTTGTATTGCTTAAGATTCTTTTAGCAAAAGTTACCAGAAGAGAGGGAAGAAAGTCATGAAGTTATTGAAAGTCAGGATGATGTAAGGTAGCTTTTAGAATGTGTAGCAGAAAAGGTAAAGAGTAGGTACTTGGTTCAAATGCTGTGTTTCTGTGAGTTATCGTCCAACTGATATGTTTTCTTCTCATAGCAATTATACAGATTGAATGCAGCAGTTTTCATTTGGAAATGGTACTTTAAATGACTCTTCTAGAATAATTCAGAGTGTAGTTCAAAGAATGCATACTTTTCCATGACAGAAGAACACAGACATTGAGGGAGATATGAGAAAGAATTTTTGAAAGTTCGGTCGAAACAGCTATTTCGAATAATTTTATTGAAATTCAAAGTGTTTTGAAGTATTCAAAACCTAACAAATAAAAATTAAGATTCTCTGTTGTAGGGGTTTTTTGCATATAGTGTAGTGAGTCCTCTGATGAACACCAGTGACAGGCATAGCATTTCAGTTTGAAAGTTAGAGAAACTGTAAATTGTTAACCTTGCAGCTTAAACTCTTTACTTACAAATGTATGTCTGTTATTAAATACAGAATTAAAATTGTGTTTTTTGTTCTTGGTGTAAAGTAAAATAAGTGAAGAAAGATATATTTTTTTTCTTTTTAACAGTACTGAGATTTAAACCCAAGGCCTTCTTGCACTGAGCTACATCCCCATTCATTCATTTGTCCATTCATTCAGAAACAGGATCTCACTAAGTTGTCATGTTACCTAGGCTGGGCAACTAACAGTCCTCCAAAGCTCCTTCTTCAACCTCCCAAAGTGCTAGGATTACCGAGAGCAAAATAATGCTAACTAAAAATTCTGCATGCATGAAGAGAAAAATATTCCATAGAGTGAGAAAAGAAAAATATTTAGAAAACAACATTTATCAGGAAATAGAAATTAGGACTGACTGAAAAAATAATTGGGCCATTACCTAGTATGATTACAGTAATTTGGCTTGAGACTGAATGATAAATCTGTAAAGTAAAAGCTGACTCAGTTGTTTTCTCATTATAGTCAAAACTTGTGAGTAGTTAAGGAAAAGCATTAAGTTTCAAATGTTCCTGAGGAAATAAAAGTTCTATCATTTTGATAATTTACCCTTTTATCTGTTATCTGTTATTTGCTGGCTGAGATTGAGCTCCATTCTCCAATCGCCCTGGCATAATTAACTCTGTAGGTCATCCAAGGAATTGTGTCACAGACAGTAAGATAGATCAAGTCTTACTCTCCGGCTTTATCTGGGCTAATTTTGCAGGAGTCAGTGCTTGAAATATAATTAAGTAGCGTTTAGTCTGTGTGTACCAGAACTAAGTGAGAGCAAGAATCATTTTTTCTGGCTACTATTTTTATCTCACTGGAGGTGGACAAGTATCTTGGAGGTACAGAGAAGTAGTGTGATCATTTTGGGGGCCATTCTTGAATATCGAATGGGTAAGGTCTTTATTATGGAAGAGAACTAACTGCAGACACGTCTGGTCCTTTCTCCGTAGGGACCTGACCAACAATCGAATAGGATGTCTGAATGCAGACATATTTCGAGGACTCACCAATCTGGTTCGGCTGTGAGTACCTTTTCTTTCCTATTAAGGTACGGGGAATTATTGGAACCAGCATCTCGTGTTTGTGAACATCTACGATATGTTTGCTGTTAAAGAGCAGCTGTACTGATCCTAAAGCAGTGAAGGACAAGGAGCTCACAGTTAATCATGGAGATGGGATGGCCTCAGTGTGGTAACGGGTTGAGTGTCCCTTATCTAAACTATATGGGACCAGAAGTATTTCAGATTTTGAATTTTTTTCAGATACTGAAATATTTACATATGTATAATGAGAAGATATTGGGGATAAGACCCAAATCTAAGCATGAGATTTATGTTATATATACATCTTATACACAGACTCTGAAGACAATTTTGTATAGTGTTTAAAAAAAAAAATTGTGCATGATAGGTAGAGGATTTTGTGCTTTCTAAGAAGCAGGGAACAGAATCTGGTGGAAGTGGGAAGGGGCCCGAGAAATGGAGAGGCAGGGTAAGGAGGAGAAGGGGACATGAGAAGAATTAAGATGTGTTGTGTACACGTACCAACTCCCCATGATGAGTGTAATCATTATGTACTGCAAACGTGCTAATAAAAAATAAAAGCATTTTTTAAAAGAGTAGAAATATTTTGAGCATGAAACAAAGTGTTGTGGTATGGAATTCTCCACCGGTGCTGTCAGTGCCAACGTTCACAGAGTGTTGGGTTTTGGAGCATTAGGGATTTCAGATTTCCTGATTAGGGAGCTCAACCTGTCACGCAGTAATGCACCATGCACACACATGTGCACACACAGGCTTGCACACACATAGTGTAGCACCTACGGAAGACGTCACATTCATGTTGTGGGATATGATGGAAAGCTTTGCTAATCCGGGAAAATGTTTCGAAAGAGGTGAAAAGTGAGCTGCTGCTGTAGAAGACTTGCAGATGTTTAGGAGGAAAAGAAGCAGATTTAGGGATAGTTGGAGGAGGAAATGAGAGCAACATCAGTTTCTCAAGGGGAGGCCACTTCACTAGTGTACTTGGAGTAAAGGAACCATTTATGTCTTGCCTCTGGCCATGTGATTTCTGGCGAGTTGTTTAACTTTTCTGAACTTCTCTGTTTTTTGTTTACGGTGGAAGTTATTTAAAGCCTTGAATTACTTGTGGCTGTCCATAATTTATGTGTCATATAAATGTGAAAGAACTTTGTATAATCCGTCAATTGTTTAAATAAAGATGTTCCTCTGGGGAGTAGTTAGAAATAAGGCTGATTACCCGTAAGGTTTTATGTTGGAAATGTGTGAAAAGGCTTAGGACTTATTGTGGTCAGGGGTTACAGGGAGAACAACTCAATACAGGACACAGAATTTGTAATACTGTTTTATGATGGTCACCCAGAGTTAAACACAAGAAAGTGCAGGAAAATCTGTCCACAACACTGAAGACCCAGAATATTCAGCCAAGGGCCCGGATCCCACAGCGATGTCCTGCATGAGTCCAGCTAAATGCCCAGAGCCCATGACAATGCCTTCCATAAATCCAACTGGTAATCTAAGAGTGCATGATAAGGACTCACGCCAGTCTGTTTTATGAATCTGCACTGGGAAGGCCAAAGGTCAGCAGTGGAAGCTAGAAAGTCTGTGTCAGTGGGGTGAAGGAGCTGTGCAGTAGGTTTAGGGTTCTATACTGCAGCTGAGAAGTCACACTCAAAATAAGGAGTGGGACTGCCCTGAAAAGTACCACAGTCATCCTCAGCGGCAGCAAGGTCCTGAGCTCCTCTGACGATGAGAACAGTCGAGCACAGGTCAGGAAGCTCAGCGTGACCAGCTTCTCCAGCACACATCTTCCCCTCCGGAGCCAAGAAGTGATGCTCAGTGTGAGGAGCAGAGCTCCCCCAAAGTGAACCACAGCCACTCTCAGCGACAAGGTCCCGAGCTCCTCTGATGATAATGGCCGAATCCATATTGGGGAAGCTAGCACCACAGGCTCCTCCAGCAGAACCAACAGCTCGAAGCAGCAACACTTGGAAGAACCCAGAACGCCTCACTCTTCTGCTCCACGTCTCTATTTATGCTGGCAACTTTCCTCAGGTGGGCCATCTATACTCAGCACCATGCTGATATAATTCAGCTGGTGTTAAGTTGACCATCAGTTTTTAATCCCTAACAGGACTGAACAGCATGAGAGTGGGAAAAGGGCATAAAACAATGTTTTAGATGGCTGAGCAGTCAGTGAATAGGATTCAGTATGAAATATTGAATTTACAGTGGAAGGTTTAATTCACAGTGGTTCACTCTTGTTCCTTCTCCTTGGAGCTTTTTATAAATGTTCCTTTATTTCATTCAAGTTCACTTCATTTTGGTTTTTTGTTTGTTTGTTTGTTTTTGTTTTGTTTTATTGAGACAAGGTCTCACCTTGCAGTTCAGGCAGGTGTTGAACTCACTGTGTAGTCCAGACTAGCCTTGAACTCTGAGCCATCCTCCTGCCTCAGCCTCCCAAGGGCTGCAATTACAGGTGTGCACCACCACACGTGGTTTAAATTAGTTTTGAAAAAACAGATGCTTAAATACAGAGGTCATTTCACGTGTATGCTAAGGGAAGGAGCTTCTCATCATTATAGGACAACATACTACTGCTTCTGTGTCAGGAGACTTGCAGGTGTTTTCTTTCCTAATGTCCTTTAATTTTGGGGGGAAATATATGGCCTAGTCTGTGTTTCTAAATAAAAGATTGATTCTGACCAGCTGTGGTAGTGGTGCATACCTTTAATCCCAGTTATTTGGGAGGCCGAGGCAGGAGAATCAAAAATTAAAGGCTAGTTTAGACAACTTAGTGAGATTCTATCTCATAAAATAAAAAGGGCTGGGAATGTGGAGCACCGCTGGCATTAATCCTCAGTACTGCAGAAAGAAATTGATTTGGTATGCTTTGCTCATGAGTTGAGATCAGTTAAATTGATCATATTTTAACTCTTGTAACTGAGCTGCAACCTTTCCTTTCCAGTGGTTTTATTCTTATTCTCGAGATACTTGTATTTTTATCCCCTGTTTTTGTTAGTGTATATTTGTGTTACATCATAAAGACTTTCATCCTGGGGTATTTGCATCTACACATATCCCAGCTTCATCTTTTTCACTCCCCCCGCCTCCATTCTGTATCCTCTAATTCCCCATAGCCTTTTCCCATGGAATTTTAGTGTTTTTTCCGCCAATCCATTTTATTTCAAGGATAAAAAGAAAGAAGAAGAAGAAGAAGGAGGAGGAGGAGGGGGAGGGGGAGGGGGAGGAGGAGGAGGAGGAAGAAGAGAAAGAGGAGGAAGAAGAAAAAATTACAACAAAATTTCAAAACATGTCAATCAGGGAGAATTTTAGTTTTGAGGATTGCTTTCTTTTTCCCCTAATTCTACTTTTAGGAAGGAAATTTGTACTGTATTTTTGTATAACTGTGACTCAGTGCAAGAATCCAGAGGTACTATTGTGTTGATTTTATTTCTGGATTAATTTCTGGTCTTGGCCCTGTGATTTGAACAATCAACAAACGTCAAGTAGGAAGAGCTCTGGTTAGGGCAAGTTAATATTTTCTTTTTTCCCGGTCTCAAAAATTCAAAGTTTTGGTAGTTCTGGCACAATTTAGGTTATAATTATACATTTATCAGATACCAGCTGTGAGAATTTACAGGGCATTGAACACAGTGAATGTATTTGTCTGGGTGAGTCATTGAAAAATAGAAATAACAGTCGGGCTTCCTGCTTTGAGAGTTGATTGAGATGATTTTATAGCTCACGTAATGTGAGATTACTAGGGCTCTTTTAAATGGATTGATCTGTGTGATATTCAGAAATGCACCAGGCTTAAATGCTTTAAATAGCACTTTCCCCTTTTTTTTCAGTGCTGTATATTAAAGCCAGAGCCTACACCTTGGGTTACATCCCTGACCCTTTGTATTTTTTTTTGTTTTGTTTTTTTTTTTGAAACAAGGTCTCAGTATTAGTTTACCAGGCTGGGCTCGAATTTGTAATTCTCCTGCCTCAGCCTCCTAACTAACCATGATTACAGTTGTGCATAATCACATCTGGCTTACATTGTTTAATGTTTTTAAAGAGCAGATGACTCTTGAGATCGTTTGTTAGCATTCAGGACTGTATTACTGTAAAACTGCTCATCATAATTTGAATCCAGATAGGTCTCGAGCAGTGGTGATGAATCTATGGCTTGTGTGCCACAGCCAGCTCTAAAAGGTTCAGCGTCTCAGGTCTAGAGCTGTGAATCTGGAAGACCTGGGAAACGCCTCATGGAGATTTCTCTCGCACTTAGATTTCTGGGCTCTGTGAGCCAGATTTACGTGTTGGTCCTGAAGACCATCAACAGTTTGTATTTCAGAGATGGAGAAGAGCACTCTCTCAGTGCAAGAAGTGGAAAAGAAAATCCGATGAGTAATAGAGCACGCAGAACTTTGCCGTAGGAGTCGGAGAGGTCCTGGAAGGTATCTGAAAGCAAGTCTGGGGCACATCCCCGTGCAGCTCTTTTCTCTGTCAGTTCTTCAACAAACTGTCTGGGTCACGTTGGCCGTGGGGACGTGAGAACCACTGGTCCTCTCAGCTGAGAGAGCTGGACTCTGAGGCCCCGATAGAGCGTGGCAGGCCTTAGCATCAGGGGTTTAGTTGCACGTTGAAAAACAACTTTCTCTAGGTGAACCTGAGGCCTCAGTGGACGTGGGTTGGGGTTGGCGTCTCTGTATTGATCTCTGCTTTTACGGATGGAGCTGTTCTAGTGAACACTCCTAGTTACGTAGTGCTGCGCTCCTCCTAAGGGTGTCCACGCTGCACTGCTCTCTCGGGGACCCCGCTGACCTCAGAAACGACACGTGTTCTCTGCCCTTCCCTTAGGGTGTTAGTTTAAAACCTGTATCTTTTTCCTAAGACTTCTGTCCAAAATATTTCTCTATCAAAAATATCTTGAGTCACATCTATCAGAACTTCCCATACAACTTTGTTTATGCGGAGAATTGTATGTATATGAGATGTATGCATTAAAGAACTCCCGTTGCACACGCATACAAAAATATGTGGAAATTCTGCATTTTATTATTGAGTAATAAAGCTTATAAAATATGAAATTTACACTTCCTCTATCATTTTAGTCATATCAGTCTGAGATAGCCCGTCAGTGATCTGGTACATAATGTACTTTCACATTTTCTTTTCTGTTACCCTCACATATGCATAACCACATGTATAGGACTTTTAAAAAGTACACCGTACTTGGCAACCTACTTTAAAAAAACGTACCAATAAGAGAAAATTTGTTGATTCAGTTCATGCTTCTTCCTAGCTACAGAGTATTTTTCGTCCTTTAAAACTATGCCTTGGTAGACACCCCTGCGTATGCACATAGGTGATGTGTCATACACATGTAGTTACATACACCTGTAACTACAAGTACCTGTTTAGCAAGAAGCACGTGAATTTGAAAAATTGAGGCAGTAAAAATGACATAAAGTGGGGGGAGGGGACAGGTGGATAATAGTCCTGCCACACCCTTCGGGGAGCTTACTGTGACACTGAACAGTGGTTTTACTGTTATGGATCTTAATTTTAGTTCTTTTCTGCGTCGTTTTCAGTTTCCTTTGGCTGTCTTTGTAAGCATCTCAGTGTTGGAATATGGTTCTAGCGTTGTAAAATCTGTGTAATTTTTTTGTGGCCCCCAACCGCAAACCACTTACTTTACTTGATGTGTAGCCAAACACCAAGTTTTTGTTTCCCTCAAAGACTGAAGGAAAATTGGTTTGCAGTTGGGATTTACTTCTCTAGTGTGGTTCCTTTTCCTTCTTCTGTGATTTCCAGGGGAAAATATCTACTAATAACTATATTAGAATCAGTGGTTTTTGTAAAATGAAATTCTTACAGTTACATTTAAGTCCTACTTTTGTAAGATGGATTTCTTTTGTTTCTAGTTTACTGTTACAAATCTTGAGACTATCTAAACAAAAATGAAAAGTAGCTCTATAAGGAATTAATGTGTATCCTGTGGACAGTTTCAGTGCTTTGCAACTTGTAGACCTTCTTGATTTAGTTACACATCCCATTTCTTCATGCTGATCCCATTATAAATAAACATAAATAAATATATAATAAATATAAATGATATTCACAATTTTAGGTACAAGAGCATCATAAAAGTACATTTGTTCATTTTAATGGAATAAATACTGTTTTCTCAAAATGTTACTGTGATTTACACTCCCATCCGTCAGATTTCTTTTTCAAAATTCACATTTGATTTCTACTTTGACAGTCTAGAAAAGAGAAAGGCATCTTTTATTGTTCTTACAATCTGCACATGTACATCTTTGCTGGTTCTTTTAAAGCTCTTGGACACTTCTATGAGGATCTTCTGATTTCATCCAGATTTTCTGTGTGGAAAAAAAAAAGTCCTAAAGCATTGCATCAGTTAGTATTTTAGGAGAGAAGCAGATATAACACAATGTATCCAAAAGTATAAGAAATGACAAAATTGGCTTACCGTGGTCAGCACAGGGTCCCATGAGGAAGCATGCAGAGGGGGCCTGCACCCTGGAGACTGAGTTTCCATCCACGGTCTGGAGCTCACTGCAGTGTCCCACACAAGTCCGTATGAGGAGGCCAGTGGGTCTGCGTGGGAAGGCTGAAGAGTCTACACAGGAAGGCTGAAGGTTCTGCCGGAAGCTGAAGATCTGCTGGAAGCCGGAGATGATGTCCAAGCTTCAGGGAAGACTGGAGCTCCTCCGAAGCACAGAAGCAGATCTGTTCTTCCTCATCTCCCCTCTGTACAGTCAGGCGAAGAGACGCCCTAGGCTGGGTCTTCTACATGCTCGGGTGTAGAATTGCTGAGCTGATTTAGTCAGCTGCTTTTAACTGAACTTCTCACGTTGACACAGTCAACCATTGCAAGCATATGTAAAAGCAGGTCTGGGCTCTTCTTACTGAACATAGTTGTGTAATGATCTTGCAAAGAATGGTTAGTTGGTTCGAGCTGGGCTTCCAGTGCAGGAACTCCTGGCTGCAGGTGTGACAGGAGCTACTTACCTCCTACAGATCCCTCTTTCCTTTTGCCATACTGGGGAGTCCAGTTGCATGAGAATCACTCTCTCGCATACCTGAGGAATTCTCTCTCCAGGCTTCTGCTGTGCCCTGTCCTACCTGGTCACTGGAGAGCTCTAGTTCTAAATTCTAGCTGTTTTTGATAATATGAGAGGCACAGGACACATCTTGAGGAAGTTTGGTCATGTTGCCGTTTTCCGAGAAGCTCTCAGTCCCATTTCACTGTCACAAGTCCCTCAAAGGTGAGCACACCCTTAGCCAACAGCTGCCTGTCTCTGCTGTCTGCACCAGCCTGAGTCTAGCTGTACTCCTGCCACTCCAGTCCCCCTGGGCTTAGGGTCAAACTTCGAAGAAACATTTTTCTCCAATCATCTGGGTGTTGCAGACGACTCCCGTTACAGTCTAGGTGTGGGATATCAAAACCGTCTGACACAAGAGAGAACCGGAGAGGTGTGATTTGCTCAATACCAAGGTTACATTGTATTCAACATCTCATGTTAGCCCCTGGACTTCAGCACTCTTGCCAATTGTTCACTCAGTTTCAGTGTGTTTCTGCTA